>CM064523.1:18069847-18168586 GCA_032716605.1 Paralithodes platypus | reverse complement strand
TATAGGTAGCGCCAACGTACTTGACAAAAATTTCGATCTCTGACCTCTTCGTAACTCAAAAGACCTTGAGCAAACTGGCTGTAATTATGCACATCTGGTGGACTCTTCCTAAATAAGAGGAATTTCAGCCCGATTGCTTTCATTCATTTTGAGTTATAAGAAGTTACGGGGTCAATATTATTGTCAAGTTGGTTGGCGCATCTTTGGAATGGACAGCAAGGATTAAGAGATATTAACTACTCCTTGTAACTCTCACTTTTTTTTTCTCCCACTTGCCCGAATATCCTTGGGTGAACGCGAACAGGAGTCAGTTGGAAGAGATGTCGTATTTCTCCTTTTATAATAATCTGAAGTGATATAAAAAAATTATAAAGTCAGAAAAAAAATGTAAATTTAGAACTATTATAAAAGAACCACATCCTCTCAATACTTAATATAGCCAGCCCTATGATAGCTTTGTTCTGAAACTCAGTGATTTTGTTAAACTACTGTACTGTATATTATATTAAAAAACTACTTAATATAATATAACAAACATATAGGTATGTATATACTGAGGCACATACCCCATAGCTGAGGGTGGATAGAAATATTATTTTTACAAGAAGTTCAGTGAAGTGATCATTATTGTCGACCCAACTGCCTCTCCCTACAAGGAAATAGAACCTGGGATCTTTCGGTTGTGGGTAAAACACAATAACCATCACACCATACGGTTAAAAATACCATTGTTAACCTGATAATTAGCGACTAAAAGACTAAATTTACCTTGAATCCTGGGAAAGGTGTGAGGATGGTACGCTGATGAAGAAGTCTGTGAGTGACGTCACTTGCCCCAGCAACAACACCCGGCGTCAACCTGGTCGTTCCACTGAATCCGGCCCTCCGTCTGAAATACAAAACATTGTTTTTGTTTTTTATGAATAGTTGTTGTTGTTGTTGTTCCCTAAGCTGCCTGGCCGAACAGCCCCGAGTCCCTGAGAAAGGCCATGGCCACGATCGGGCTTTCCCACAGAGCTCTCATTGAGTGTAGATTGTGTTGTTGGCGTAAGTGGTTGTGTGAAATGCAGTCTTCTATGATGTGTTTAATGGTATGGGGTGCTGTGTTACATCCCGGGCAGGCGTCGACAACGGAGTCATCCAGTCTCTTCTGATAGCTCAGGAGAGCTGGATGGTGTCCGCATCTCAGCCTGGCCAGGTGGACTCTGTCCTCGCGAGGAAGGGAGGATTCGGAAGGATGGATTTCGGGAGGTCGTGCATGCAGCTGTGTGTTGTCTGTGAGTTAGTGGATGGATCGGTGAGAGATATGAGTATGGATGTGCTTCTGGAAGTTGATTCGGGGTGGGCAGGGAGGGAGAGAGGACAATAATTGTGTGTGATACCGTGTGCTGGGTGTTGTTTTGATATTTCTTGGTGTCTGTGGGTGTGTTGCCATGTAGTTTAGTGGGTGGTCTTGGTTCGGGGAGGCTGCTGCCAGGAATTGAGTGCCTCTCATGTCCAGATGGTCTTTGACTTTGAGGATTTTGGTTTTCTTGATGTAGGTGATCTGTGGGTACAGTAGCTGTGCAGCCTGTAATGATCTTCAGGGCTTTGTTTTGAATAGTCTGTAAGGTCTTACGATGTGTTTCAGCTAAGTTAGAAGCCCAGGCTGGGCTTGCGTATTCCATCACTGATCTTATGTATTGTTTATATACTGTGGTGGTAGTTTCTTTGTTGTGTCCAAATTTTGTGTGAGCAAGTGACCTGAGGGCGTTAAGTCTGGGTGTCAGTTTTTTTTTAATGTTTTGTGGTGTGCTGTTTGAATGTGCATATGAGTATCATATGTTACTCCTAGGATTTTGGGTGTGTGTGTGTGTTAGGGGTGTGTTGTTTATGGTGAGTGGAGGGATGTATTCGTGTTCTCCTGTCCAACTTGTGAGCAGGGTTGCGGTGGATTTGGCTGGGGCTATATTAAGTCTGTTTGTAGTGCACCAGCCATGTGTGTGTTGAGATAGGGTTGAAGGAGATCTGTTGCTCTTTTTGGGTCATGGTGTGTGCATGTGAGTGTTATGTCATCTGCATAGGAAGCTAAGTTTATTTGGGGCGTATTGGGTGTAGTTATATCGTGCATGTACAGATTTGAAGAGTGCGGGCGATAGGACGGATCCTTGTGGGACTCCGTTTGGAAAGTTTCTGATTTTAGATGAACTGACCGGCAAAAGATACGTGTGCACATCTGCCTGCTAGGAAGTTGGCCAGCCACCGTTTGTGTTGTTGTGCATGTTTGTGTTGTAGATTTTGTTTGTTAGGTTTTATGGCGGGGGATGGCATCGAAGGCTTTACTAATGTCGAGTGTGGCTAATAGTGATCTGTGTGGTGGTCTAGCTGAATTGATGCCGTCGAAAGCTCTTTGTGTAAGGTCTGTGAGAAGAGTGTTTGTGGAGTGCAGTGGCCTAAAGCCATGTTGTGTTGGAGCTAGGGTTAGGTCAGGTGTATTAGTTGTAATACTAGGCGTTCCATGACTTTGGAGGGGGAGCAAAGGAGTGTGATGGGGCGGTGCGAGGAGGGTAGCGTGGGGTCTTTGTTGGGTTTGGGGAATGTGATGATGATACCATGCTTCCAAATGTCTGGTATTGTGTTGTGTGAATAGCTGTAGTTTGATATGTTAGTGAGTGCTTGTATGCCTTGTGGTCCAAGGTGTCTGAGGTGTATGTTGCTTATGTTGTCTAGGCCACAGGCGGGTGAGTGCTTGAGATTGTTGATGATATGCTTTGTCTGGTGATTGGTGAAGGGTGTATAGTCAGGGTCTGTGGGGAATTGTCTCTTACGTCGGATGACACGTCGGTCGTCTTTGTGAGGTTTTAGGTGGCTGACATGTGAAAAGTGATTGATGAGAGTGTTTGCTTGTTGTTTACATGAAGGAGTAGAGTCTGTTGTTGTGATTGCAGCATGTGATTGTGTTGTGTTGCTGTTGGAAAGTGTGATGCTGTTTAGTGTTTTGTATAGTTTTTTGGGGTTTGTTTTGTGATCAAGTGTTTGTAGGAAGTTTTTCCAATTTAGTTTTTGTTGTTCTTGTATTTTGTTGTTAGTTTGGGTGTTGAGTGCTTGAATTTGTTGTGTGATGTCTTGTGTGTGGGGTGCTGGGGAGTGTTTCAGTATGTCGCGTTGTCTGATGAGGTTTTGAATTTCTGGTGTGAAGTTGGGGTTATGTCTTTTTCTGTTACCTCTTGGAATGTGTTTCTTGTCAGCGTTTTGGATAGTTTTATTGAGTATGTGTACAGCATTGTTGATGTTAGTGATGGGTGTACTGTTTAGAGTTGTGAAGTGTTGTTCTGTCTCATTTGTGAATGCTTCCCAGTTAGCTCTTTTATAATTGGTGTATGTGTGTTTGTGGCTAGCTGGGGTGAGTCTGGTTTTGGTGGTGATAATGATCGGGAGGTGGTCAGAGCCTAAGGTTCTGACCACCCTCCAGGATGTTGTGGGGGCGAGTTCTGGGGAGCAAAAGGTGATGTCTGGAGATGATGGGTTATAGAGGGCTTGGTGAGGAATATGGGTATGTTTGATGGATGTCGTTAAGGATGATGAGGTTATCGGTTTGGTTTTGTAGTACCAGCCCTCTGTCTGTGTAGGGGTTGTCGACAAACCAGGCCGACGTCTTGGCGTTGAAGTCACCACCCAGGATGATGTGTGGGGTGTGTGGGGTGTTTGTGATGTGTTGTAAGTGTGGTCTGTAATCATTTGGTACTGTAGGGGATGTTTGGGGAGGGATGTATGTGTTTATGATGGTTATGTTGGAGTTGTTGCCAGTGCGTATTTTAATTGACTGTATTTCTGTTGTGTTATCATTTGGGGGGAGGAGTGATTTGGTTTGTACACTGGTTACTATGTATGATATTTCTTTGTGTACCAGGGTGATGAGTCCACCGCCCCCGCCGACAGCCCGGTCTTGTCTGATGGTGGTGAAATTATGAAATGTGGGTGTTTTTTGTGTTGTGCGGAGTTTTGTTTCTTGTAAGATGGCAATGTGTATGTTGTGTTGTTTGATGAAGTGTGAGAGTTCGTGTTTCTTTGTGTTGATGCCATCTATGTTCAGTTGAAGAATGTTAATGTTATGTGCACGATGTATGTTGGGTGCTGCTGCACGAGGATGGGGTGGGGGTGGGGGTGATGGGGGGGTGGGTGGGGTGAGGGAGGGGCTGGGGGTTGGGATGGGTGAGGTGGGGTGGGGATTGGGGAGCAGGAGATGGGGGTTGGAATGGATTAGGATGGGGTGTGGTGTGTTGAGTTGAGGATGTGGATGGTATGGGAAGGTTAGGTGGGTTAGGGAGGAGAGGTGGACGGGTTTTAGGGGGGGGAGTGGATGATATGGGAAGGTTAGGGGGGTTGGGGAGGAGAGGTGGACGGGTTTTAGGTGAGGGATTTGACTGGGAGAGGGAGGGGCATGAGGAACAGGTCCAGGTGTTTGTGTAGTGTGTTTCTTGGAGGCAAGTGTTGTGCAGGTGAAGTGGGTCCAGTTCCCGCATGAATTGCAGAGAACTGAACCCTTAGTATGGCGACTCGAAGTGATGGGTTTTGAGCAAGTTGGACATATGTATGTGAACGTGGGTCCTGGGTTGCTCTCAATGTCTCCGGCTAGAAGAAGTCTTCGAGAAATGACAGCCGGAGAGTCATTTCTCGGTGTAGGAAAAACTGTGTGATGTGTGTGTGTGGTGTGAGAGGTGTGGAAATTCCCGGCGCGACCGAAGCCGCTCCAAGGACCCGTGCCCCCAGGGGGGCAGGGGATGGTTGTGACGGTTTGGCTCCCGAAACTGCTCCCCGCGGCCGGCATCCGGTTTTCCTCCACTGGTCGTTGATTTTGTCTTCGGCTGTGGAGGGTCGGCAGCCATCCGCGGTTGGCAGCCTCGGGAGGTGGCCCCACGGCGTAGACGCCGCCACATCAGGACCATGAATAGTTTAACCAGACCACTGAGTTACAAATACAAAGCAATAGCTACAATAAAACAACAATAACAGCAGTATGTATGAGCCACCCATAGAAAGATTGGGAAAAGCTTGTTAGATAATATTAGGACAAGGAACTCGTACAGTACAGTCAAGCTAAGAAGTGATTATATATCGGCACTAAGTATATTTCGATCAATAATTGGCATCAGCAATGTCTAAAACATGATTTATTCGTGTTGAGCGAGATATAAAAGCATGTTCCTACACTTACTCACCCTATTCAACATCTGACAGACATAAATACAGTACAGAGAGATGATGATGATGATAAAGATTTTATTCTAACCTTCTGAGCCAAAGGCCACTTATAAGGCTAGGAGACCGAGAATGGGAAGCGGAGATGCATGGGTAGGTCAGTTATAAGTCATGGAACACGTGTATGGCTTGTAGATAGGAACAGAGCGGTGCAAAGGTAAAGGTAGGGGAGTCACAAAGCAATTCGGGAAGGGAACGGTTCTGGAGATAACGCAAACGTTCATATCTAAAGTCACGGCAGTCGCACAATATATGGGAAATTGTAAGAACTGTTTGACATTGCTGGCAATAGGGAGGTGGAGTTCTAGGTAGAGACATTAGGTAACCATGTGTTATCCTAGTATGTCCAAAACGAAGCCTGGTAAGCACAACCTGGTCAATACGAGCAGAAGAAGGAGGAGTCGTCCAGGGAAATATGTCGTCTTTGAAAGAACGGAGATGTATAGTGGAGCCAAACGTAATGACAGCTGAGACATTACTTATTAGTGTAACTGTACATCCCAGTGCACGAGGATCGTAAGTTTCACTTAATTTTACTGGGTCCAATTAAACTTGTACCAGACTTTAAAAAGTTATTAAAAGGTGCTATTCACAACATTCTAACTCAAAAGAATGTCCTGACTTAGACTCCTGACCTTCATGGTGGTGTCCTTGGAGTATCCGAGGACCATAATGGCACGGTCCAAGGAGTCCTCGATGGTATTGTCCACCTGTATGCCGGCCTTGAAGTGGTGGGGCAGCGTGGCCACCTGACCCTCCACTCGGGCCATTTCACCAGGATCTGTTAAGAGAGGAGAAATGGGGTACTGATAGTGGTGGGGTTTGAAAAATTGTACACAGACAAAAACTACAGGCACATATATTCACTGTTGTAGAGGTGCCAAAGTAACTAGTGCCAGAACGACAATGGGCCCGTAATAAATGTTCTCTCCAGCAACATCTAACACTATTGATCAGACCCTACGTTGTTTAACAACACTAATTTAAACCAGGAGTCTTTTGCAACACAGGCAAGGTTGCCAATGATAAGGATTTCAACAGAGGTATTTATATATCAGTCCATTGTCTGATTACTGCACCACATGACACGCACGATAACTTTTCCTTCCTGGTGTTTGGGTCGTGGTAGGCTCTGATTGATGCTGTGGCCAAGTGTTGACTCTCATACACTGAGTCCACTGTCAGCAGTACCTTCAGGTGCTCCAGCAAACCTGCAACCTTAGTTATCTATTAGGCTGGTCAGAGTGATACAAGAGGTGGGATATTAGCATTGATCAACTATTGACACTTTAGGGGGTCACCATCTTTTTTTTATCTTTCTCTCCTTTTCTCTCTTTCCCTGGCTTGTATCCATTCAGCCAACTGTTTTAAAACGTTTATCCCCATCCAGGTGTTGATTTATTCCTGGCGAGCGATAGCGAGCCAACATTGTATGGAGACATCCGGCTTCAAATCCGGCCCTCCACGATCTGCCCAAACAGGGAGTACCGACCCTCATCACCAAAGCTGTTGTCTTTCCCTTCCAGCATCACTTCCAGGCGGTCTGTATCCCACTGTAGGCATAAAAAGTACCATACTGTACTGTATTTAAATAGAAATTGAAGTAAATGTAAAAATAACATATCCAAAAACAAGAACCTCATCATAGGAAAGAATCTAGATTAGCAATACATAATATGAGAAGGTTTAGTATAATCATATGTCCAGCTAAGTCCCTGTAACTAAGGAATGCCCTAGCCCTGTCAATCAAGGGAGTGTACGGCGTTACAAACTGCATCATCAAAGTATAATAACTTTATTCTCAATCATGTTTCAATCCTTCTCCCTCAACCATCAAACATCACGCTACCTAAAGCTCGGTTCACACATGCACGAATTAACGTCACGTCCGTCCCCGACCAAGAAAATAGGCAGGACGGCATCAATCTGGAGGCCCCATGTTCCGTTCCAACGTTCCAACTGTTCCAATGGTTTTTTGCCGCCGTTCTCATCCCGTTATATTCGTCGTCTAGACGCCGCCAGTCAAAAAAAAAATTCTGGCAGTTGCCCCGACCCATACGGACCATTTTATGCATGCATAAAAAGGACGCCGCCCAGGCACGGCGAATTAAGGGTCGGGGACGGACGGGACGTTAATTCGTGCATGTGTGAACCGAGCTTAAGGGGTAGGAGCACCAGAAATCTTCAAGGAAATCTGATCCGTGTTCAGGAATACTGTACCAAACCGGGAGAGAAGTCAGCCACAGCCAATGAGTAGACCTAGAATAATAAGGTTGAATAACCTAATGAATTCATTTCATCTGCGGGAAATCGCCACCCGTAATTAATTCTACAGCACTAAGCGACGAAGGCTATATAGCACTGGAAACTGTCGTATCATAGTCGAGATTCCAACCCACGCGGCAAGTCGTCACCAACATAGCGCGTAGAGCCTTAGCCCGCTAGGCCACGACAGCTCCGAGTAGACATCGAGGTACCTGGTATCTCAATATCCAGTGAAAAATTCAGCAGGCCCGGTTCCAGGACCTGTGTGCCATTAGAAGGTGTTACTAGATGGATTTTATTAACCCGTAAACGGCGGCAAAGCTCTTAAGAGGTTTTACTGGGCGACGGCGGCAAAGCTCTTAAGAGGGAGGCCTAAAAAAAACATTTAAACAGCCCCAGTATCACTAAACAATTTTTTTTTTTTTTTTACCTCATATCACTCCTCCACATCCCCTCCTTCCTCCCTTTCCCCTCCCCCTTCAATTATCACCTATTTTCCCTGTTATTCCCTAATTTGTTGGTATATTTTTGTGCTAACATTAGCAAACTGTGTGGAGGATGTGCTTACGTGCCTAGAGGGTGTGTTACATAACCGAGTGTGTGTATGAGTAGGCTCAGTGTGGCTTGAGGCCTCGTGGAGGGAGGGGTTGCCTCAATTTTCTCCATAATTCATGAATGGGCTGGTCCATCAATATTCGCAATTTTGACCAGAATTCTTTTATTTTCACTTGTTTTATTGTTGTTACAGGTTACTATCTTCATAGTGAAGATAAAATAGGCTCATATGAATAAGTAATAACTATATTTATCGTAAAATGACTATTATAGGCCTGAATGGAGCCTATAATGCTCGCTCATGGGGACCAGGTTCAACACCTCCCCCCCCTCGCCGTTACCGGGTTAAGCACAGGAAAGGCCCCATAGTCTATCTCTCTATCTATATATTGCCAGACACCTTGATACTTTAGGGGTAACCACGATAGTGCCCCATAGTCAAAATGTTAATATATATATATACATATATATATATATATATATATATATATATATATGTGACTACATTGCGTTGTTTTGTGTGCGATTAGTTTGCTTGGGAAACAGATTAACTTGCTCATGTAGTAATGTACACCCTATGTGGTGGATTGTGTTCTTTTATTTATAAACAATTATTTTACTTAAGCGTTGTTTCCACATAGCAATTTTGATTAGTTATTGTGTATTTTTACTGTGTTCGTATACGTTTTGGTTTGTTTATTTTGCAAGTTTTACATTATAATATACTGTATATATATATATATATATATATATATATGTTAGTATAGCCAGGTAATAGATTCTCTTTTAAACAGACGAGGTTAAAGGCAACAGCAGTTTCAGCATTCAGGATTTTATTGTTACAGCTTTCAATAGTTCTAACAATTTTCCTCTGGGGTTCAGAGATGAGGTACAACAGCTTAGCAAAATTCATGGTGGATCCAACGTTTCACAAGTAAACATCTTGCATCTTCAGGGAATGGAGAGGTAATGATTAGAATAAGGACAAAACAACATATTTATACAAAATTCGAGGATCAAGAATAGGTAGGTGGGCAGAGCTACTGGTGTGGGGTGGCTGTTCATTGGTGGAAGGCAGTCTATTCGCGAGACGGGCACTAAATCTTATCGGTGGTTGGTTGTTGGCTGTGGGTGGCTGTGATTGGTTGGTGTTGTCAGTTGTGTGCTGAGCGCGGAAAGGTAAGGAATGGGGGCACAGGGCGAGAGGAAGGGGGGCAGTATGCCTGTAGCGCTTGCCTGAAGGAAGAATTTGAAGGTCTTGTGTTGGGTTGTTGATGCTGGGGTTGAGTGTTTGGATGTATAGAGCTTCTAAAATAGCTAGTCTTCTGGGGTCTGATTCTTTGTCGAGTATGGTAGTTTGTTTGTCTAGGTCGGCGCGAGTTAGGGCAAGATGGTGGGGGGCTTGATAGTGATCTTTTATAGCGCCAGATTGAAGGTGGAGGGTTAGTCGACGGGAAAGGCGAGTCTGTGTCATTCCAACATAGGATAGGGGTCCACAGTCCCCAGAGGTGCAAATATGCTGGTATATCACATGATCGTCTTTCGGTTGGTTGGTGGAAATGGGGGCGGTTACGGAGGACAAGGTTGGAGGTCTTAGGAGATTTGTAGTAAATAATTAGTTTTATTTTATTGTCAGGGTTGGTGGGGAGGACGTTTTTGTGGATTATTTCTTTCATAATGGATTCGTCTGTTGTGTGGTCGGAAGATATGTAGTTTCTGTAGAAAAATGTAATGTCATTGGCCGGGTTGGTGCTAGGGGGGTCTTGTTTGTACCATTTTTCTAGGTGGTGGTTGATGGCATTGGTGACGTCAGTGTTGGAATACCCATTGTTGACTAGGACCTGGGTGAGCCTTTCCAATTCATTGTGTGTCTCATTCCAGGTGGTGCAATGGGTGAGGTCAGTCCACCATCGCCGCCTATGTCAGGAGAGCCCTCACCCATTGCACCACCTGGAATGACACACACCATGAATTGTAAAGGCTCACCCAGGTCCTAGTCAACAATGGGTATTCCAACACTGACGTCACCAATGCCATCAACCACCAACTAGAAAAATGGTACAAACAAGACCTCCCTAGCACCAACCCGGCCAATGACATTACATTTTTCTACAGAAACTACATATCTTCCGACCACACAACAGACGAATCCATTATGAACGAAATAATCCACAAAAACGTCCTCCCCACCAACCCTGACAATAAAATAAAACTAATTATTTACTACAAATCTCCTAAGACCTCCAACCTTGTCCTCCGTAACCGCCCCCATTTCCACCAACCAACCGAAAGACGATCATGTGATATACCAGCATATTTGCACCTCTGGGGACTGTGGACCCCTATCCTATGGTGGAATGACACAGACTCGCCTTTCCCGTCGACTAACCCTCCACCTTCAATCTGGCGCTATAAAAGATCACTATCAAGCCCCCCACCATCTTGCCCTAACTCGCGCCGACCTAGACAAACAAACTACCATACTCGACAAAGAATCAGACCCCAGAAGACTAGCTATTTTAGAAGCTCTATACAGCCAAACACTCAACCCCAGCATCAACAACCAAACACAAGACCTTCAAATTCTTCCTTCAGGCAAGCGCTACAGGCATACTTCCGCCCTTCCTCTCGCCCTGTGCCCCCCTCCCTTACCTTTCCGCGCTCAGCACACAACTGACAACACCAACCAATCACAGCCACCCACAGCCAACAACCAACCACCGATAAGATTTAGTGCCCGTTTCGCGAATAGACTGTCTTCCACCAATGAACAGCCACCCCACATCCAGTAGCTCCGCCCACCTACCTATTCTTGATCCTCGAATTGTGTATACATATGTTGTTTTGTCCTTATTCTAATCATTACCTCTCCATTCCCTGAAGATGCAAGATGTTTACTTGTGAAACGTTGGATCCACCATGAATTTTGCTAAGCTGTTGTACCTCATCTCTGAACCCCAGAGGAAAATTGTTAGAACTATTGAAAGCTGTAACAATAAAATCCTGAATGCTGAAACTGCTATTGCCTTTAACCTCGTCTGTTTAAAAGAGAATATATATATATATATATATATATATATATATATATATATATATATATATATACAGTATATATATTAATAATCAGTTCCAACTTGTAGGCTATATAAATGTTGATGAAATATTTGTATACTAGTTATAATGTAAAACTTGAAAAATAAACAAACACTGGGACGACTCAAGATAAATGCAAAAGAACTAATCAAAATCGCTATGTGGAAATAACGTTTAATAAAATAAAATTTTGAAATAAAAGAACACAGTACACCACATAGGGTGTACACAACTACATGAGCAAGTCAATCTGTTTCCCAAGTAAACTGATAGCACATAATTATAACAATGCACCTCGTCATGTTCAAGGAATTAGTCAGTTTGGGAAGTAAATAAAAGAACACAATCCACCACATAGGGTGTACATTACTACATGAGCAAGTTAATCTTTTTCCCAAGCAAACTAATGATATGTATTGTCGCGGACATTACTTCTGATACAAACAAATTAAGAGTTACAGTTGTGGTCACGAATTCTCGTATATAATTAAAGCCTTGAATAGTTTAAAGGAACCTCCGAGGCGAAAACCACTGGAATCTATGACCACACTTAATACCCCCGATTGTACCGGTATACACTTTACAGCATGCATTAGTCTGTACAATTGCTGTATCAAGTAAGATACAGAAAATGTCAATATAATACATTAACATATTCATTTACACAATCATATACTGTATAATTATATAATTTAATAATTTCACTCCAACATCAAATACCTCCTAATATGATTAATGTAAGCATGTGAGCCTACCGGGATTCGAACCTGGGTTACCACAGACGTATTATTAGTTTTCAAAAGCCCTTGCATTTCTGCTTAAGGGGGGTCACCTGTTTTTGTTTTCTCTTCTTTTCTCTCTTTCTCTGGCTTGTATCTGTTCGGCCCCATTCAGCCAACTGTTTTAAGATGTTCATCCCCATCCAGGTGGCGATATCTTCCAGGCGAGCGGTAGCGAGCCAGCATTGTATGGAGAAATACGGCTTCGCCGGAGACATTTTTCTATCGAAAAATGTACAAATTTAGCTTGCTGTCAAAACAAAAATATATATATGCTGGCTCGCTACCGCTCGCCAGGAAAATATTGACACCTGGATGGGGGTAAACGTCTTAAAACAGTAGGCTGAATGGATACAAAGCCAAAGAGAGAGGGAGAGAAAGATTAAACAAAACGAGGTGGGCTCCCTTAACTGTTAAATTAATGTCATCCTGTACAGAGAAGCGTTCCCTTGGATCGTGCTATTGTTGTTACTGTTATATTCACACACACACACACACACACACACACACACACACACACACACACACACACACACACACACACACACACACACACACACACACACACACACACACACACACACACACACACACACAACACACACACACACACACACACACACACACACACACACACACACACACACACACACACACACACACACACACACACACACACACACACACACACCCACACACACACACACACACACACACACACACACACACACACACACACACACACACACACACACACACACACACACACACACACACACACACACACACACACACACACACCCCACACAACACACACCCACAACACACACACACACACACACACACACACACACACACACACTATATATATATATATATATTATATTTTAGCTAACTCCAGATGATTTTATTCAGCTTAGAACCGATCTCTAGAGATCACTGGGTTAACCTCTATCTCCACTAACCTCTTTAGCTCAATAGGTAATTTCCAAGTTCAGTAAAACCTTGTGGGGATAACGAAGATACTTTACAGAAAGGCTTATCCTTATCAGCACCATGACATCTGGTTACCTTTGTTCTGGCTAAAATTAGATCATTTTATACAGTTTAAGAAGAATTTGCCATCAGATATCACTACTTCTTCCAGAGTGTTTATGATGACTGTATGATTCAGTATTCCAATATTTTGTAGTATACTTTAGAAGTCAGTGCTATGGAATGAATACCTCAGTTCTCTTCCTTGTTATTATCTCGATCTTACATTGAATAATTTGTGTTGGTGTTGTTGTTGTTAAGGTGAGATGGGTCGTTTTTCTGGTCCCTCGTCTTCCTCATGTTTAGCCCCATTAGATTTCAGATTTTAATATGTTCGGCCAATTTGTTATTCGTGTCATTTACTGTAAGTGTTGATTTTTACCTGGTGAACGATAGCGAGGCTGTAATTTAAGAGGAACCGGCCTTTGACTGCCACATTTTGCTATCGAAAAATGTACAGATATGTCTTGAAAGAAGGTGTTTGGGGGTGTTTTGTCAAGCTTGATGGAGACTAGGGAGGAAAATAAATAAATAAATTTGATATATAATATATATATATCTATTGCCCGACGCCGTGATCCCCGAAGGGGTGGCCACGAACGAACCACCCCCATGCACCTCTGTCCCCAGTCAGTCGACGTCCCTCCCCCCAACCAGCACCACCTTCGTTCATATACTTCCTCACTCCATCCTTCCACCTCTCTTTCGGTCTACCTCTCCCTCTCTGTCCCTCCACCTCGCTCTCGTACACCCTCCTAGTCATTCTCTCGCTTTCCATACGTTCCATATGGCCGAACCATCTCAAGTTGTTCCTTTTCACACTCTCCAGCGCATCCACCTCCACACCACACCTCCTTCTTACTTCCTCATTAGTCTGTCTATCCCTCCATGTAACTCCGCACGCACTTCTTACAAGTAATTAATTTCCACTGCTCTCAATCTTGGTCTGAGTCTCTCAACCAACGTCCATGCTTCACTTCCGTAAGTCAGTGTCGGGATTACCACACTGTCATGCAAGGACTTCTTCACTTCCATACTGACCACCCTATTTCTTGTTACTGCTTTCAGCGTTCCTACAACCCTCTTCCCCTGTTGTACCCTCTCCCGCACGTCTTCATCCATAGTCCCATCTTTACTCAACACACTGCCCAGATACTTAAAAGAGTATCTGGTAGTATCTGGTAGCTTCCACTCAATTCCTTCCCTTTTCAGCGATACACCAACATCCACTGCTCTTGATAGTATTTCTTTCATGACTCCATCCATATATACAGTAAACAACCACGGGGACATCATACACCCCTGTTTCAAACCAACATTCAGGTCAAAGAACTCGCTCTGCTCACTCTCCACACGTACTGCCGCCTTTGAACCCTCATACATGCTCTTCACTGCTTTCAGCAACTTGCCATCTACTCCGTATATTCTAAGTACTTTCCACAAACCTTCTCTATCCACTCTGTCATAGGCCTTCTCCAAGTCCATAAAGGCAACATACGCCTTTTGTTGTTTCTCCAGATACTTCTCCACAACACAATTCAGGGTAAAAATCTGATCTACACATCCTCTTCCCTTCCTAAAACCTCCCTGCTCATTGCCTATCCATTTCTCCGTTCTCACTCTCACTCTCTCAATCACTACCCTACTGTATACCTTCCCTACTACGCTTAGAAGACATATTCCTCGGTGGTTACCACACACTCCTCTTTCCCCTTTGCCCTTATATAGGGGGACTATTATGCCAGTCTTCCAGTCATTGGGTGCACTCCCCTTCTCCCATGCTAGTTTGCACATTTTCCATACCCATTCGATCACTATCTTACCACAATACCTCAACATTTCCCCACACACTCCATCTGTTCCTGGTGCTTTCCCCAACTTCACTCTTTTCATGGCTTCCCACACTTCTGACCTCCTGATCACCACCTCCTCCTCCACTACTTCTCTTCTTCTCCCAGTGCATATACTCATATATAAATAAGTAAATAAATACCCCCATCCCCCCCTTAATAGCGTGGTATGACTCTTGATGTAATGATATAGTAGGCTATTTGGTCGATAGCTATATATTAATAAGAACCCTTAATGAGCGGCGCACAACATAAGTCGAGTTAAAGAAACTGGCAAAACCGGGTGAAAAATGGGTGAAAATCGAGTGAAAATGGGTGGAACAGTAATGAACCATACGTCCGACATCTGTGGCCTCCCGGCCCACACTAACTCCAGTTCCCCCACCGCACGGGAGGATGACAGTGTGACCAATAGTTCGCTAAAAGTGAACAATGTAGCAAAATCCGCTAAACTTCCATCTTTGAGGTAACACTGTCAGGGCTCCACGAGTGCTATGTAGCTGTATGTGATGTCATTGTGTAGCGATTTCCGCCTAGTTTTCGGCACAATACAGTTCCTTTCATGCTGATGGTTGATATAGCAGTCAGAATGGCCTGAAAAGGCCCAAAACGGCCAAAGACCCCCCGCTAGACAAGGGTAATTAATTTAAGACCCATGATTGAACCCTACTCTGCATATATCACGGCTGACTATCAACACTTTCAATCTGATCACATAACCGTATAGTTGCTTACACCAATCCCTCATCATATTTTGTTATTGCGCAAAGCTAAGCAAATGGTATATACAGTACATTTATTTTCAATATTGATAGATTAAATAACAACTATATAATTGACTTAAAATATATAAATTCACTCGAAAAACAACACAAATATATTCAGTTCCCTTATAATCTTGATCAAGGGTATTGAGGCATCTATGTATTTAGACTTTACCTCTATTATTACTGTATACAGTGTTTAATTATGCCCTGTTTTCCGTATAACATGCATATGATTATTCGTTTAATATAATACATTTTGGTTTTTTTAAATCATGAATATAAAATATCCAAACAACGTTGACCAAGGTAGATGATAACAACACAATGCCAACTACTGTAAGCAAGCATACTTACGTTCAGACTCACCCAAACTTTTTCAGACAAACGACAGAGTAAAACACATTCTTAAAAATACAAACCTAACCATAGAACTTTTTAGCATAATAATAAATAATTACAAAATTAATATTATATAATACAGTTACAAGCATAACGTGTACAAATAGACAGACACACTACACTTGCAAAATACACAATAAATATATGCGTACAGTGCACAAGCTCACAATGTACATACAAATCACTCACACACATCCACACACAGAGACTCACACAATAGCACACAATTATAAGCATAAAGTGTACAAATAGACATGCACACCACACATACAAACTGCATATCAATTGTATGGGTACAGTGCACAAGCTTACAATGTAAACACAATTCACACACAAAAAGACTCGCACATAAACACACAACTGAAACAGGCCTTCACACTCACACAAAACATACACTTGCACACTCACACAAACGCGGCTCTTTGTTTCTACGGACTGAATATATTTGCATAGTAATACATATACAGCCAGCGTCAACATTAGTGAAGCAGCTTCACGACTTGCTTGGGCTACTGTACAGTTGGGCACTATTGTACAGCTGTGGGCATTTATTAGGTTACATCATTTCGAATCTTTGATCCTTTTAGCCAAGTTCTCAAGCATCTGGGCTATAATCAGCATTGTAATCAAAATGTAGTATAAGTTTTCGCCATTGCCAATCATTATATTCTTTCTTGTTTATTCTATATTATCCTCTTCTGTATTGTTTGTTCTCATACTAACAATATTTCTGCTGTTGTATTTTCATTCGTGTTTAACTTGCATTTTTGGTTATACTATGTGTCTTCTCACATCCTTCCAGAGGAGCATTGGCATGTTTATAACAATTTCCACGCAATCTTTCAAGGAATGATTTTCCTTTAGTAGGTTTTTCATATAGATTGCACTATCCTTGTATTATAATATGTACCTGCTTCACAATATGAAGCCTAGAATCACTCCACTGCAACCATTTATTTTTCCTTCGCCCTCCACATAGTATAACAAAAAATGCAAGCTAAACACGAATGACAATACAACAGCAGAAAGATTGTTAGTATGAGAACAAACAATACAGAAGAGGATAATATAGAATAAAACAGAAAGAACATAATGATTGGCAATGGCGAAAACGTATACTACATTTTGTTTTACTTAAAATACAATAACAAGAAAACATGAAATACAAATAAAGGAAAAACAAAGAAGATGCAGCAATGAATAAGGGAATTCAAAAAGAAAAAGACGAATAAATAAATCAAGATAGAAAATAGCCAATAAATATGATAAACTTCAAAATGAAAAACTAAAACAACGAATTGTAATAACAAGAACAAAAGTAAGACAAATAAAATATGGACGACGACTAAGGAAAATCAAGGAAGTAAGCCAAGGGGAAAATTATACCCTCAAAAAGAAGAGGCGGGTAATGAGACTGGTGCGAGAAAATGTGAAGGGAAGATTGGGAGGTGTAAGTGGTTGTGTAATGTGTGTGTGTGTGTGTGTGTGTGTCTGTGATTGAGTAGAGGAGTGAGCTTGTGGATGTGTAGTTCTGTGCTTCTGGAAGCTGGTTTGGGGTGAGCAGGGAGGGAGAGAAGATCGACATGATTTGTGTGTGATACCGTGTGCTAGGTGTTGTTTTGATATATTTTCTTGGTGTCTGTGGGTGTGTTGCCATGTAGTGTAGTGGGTGGTGTTGGTTCGTGGAGGCTGCTGCCAGGAATTGAGTGCCTCTCATGTCCAGATGGTCTTTAACTTTGAGGATTTTGGTTTTTTGATGTAGGTGATCTGTAGGTGTAGTAGCTGTGCAGCCTGTGATGATTTTTAGGGTTATATTTTGAATAGTCTGTAAGGTCTTATGATGTGTTTCAGCTAGGTTAGAAGCCCAGGCAGGGCTTGCGTATTACTTCATTGATGGAATCTTATGTATTGTTTGTAAACTGTAGTGGTTGTTTCTTTGTTGTGTCCAAATTTTGTGTGGGCAAGTGACTTGAGGGCGTTAAGTCTGGGTTTCAGTTTCTTTTTCATGTTTGTGGTGTGCTGTTTGAATGTCATTAGAGTATCATATTTTACTCCTAGATTTTTGGTTAAGTGTGTGTGTGTTAGGGGTGTGTTGTTTATGGTGAGTTGCGGGGTGTATTTGTGTTCTGATGTCCAGCTTGTGAGGAGGGTTGCGGTGGATTTGGCTGGGGCTAAATTGAATCTGTCCGTAGTGCACCAGTCATGTAATGTGTTGAGATGGGGTTGAAGGAAAAGTGTTGCTGTGCCTAGGTCTTGGTGTGTGCATGTGAGTGCTATGTCGTCTGCGTAGGAGGCTATGTTTATTTGGGGTGTATTGGGTGTATTTATATCATGCATGTACAGATTGAAGAGTGCGGGCGACAGGACGGATCCTTGCGGGACTCCGTTTCGGAAATTTCTGATGCTAGACGACTGACCGGCAAAAGATACATGTGCACATCTGCCTGCTAGGAAGTTGGCCAGCCACCTTTATGTGTTGTTGTGCATGTTTGTGTCGTATATTTTGTTTGTTAGGTTGTGGCGGGGGATGGCATCGAAGGCTTTACTAATGTCGAGTGTGGCAAGTAGTGATCTGTGTGGTGGTCTGGCTGAGTTGATGCCGTCAAAAGCTCTTTGTGTAAGGTCTGTAATAAGAGGGTTTGTGGAGTGCAGTGGCCTGAAGCCATGTTTTGCTGGAGCTAGGGGTATAGCATGTGTAATGAGTTGTAGCACAAGGCGTTCTATGACTTTGGAGGGGGTGCAAAGGAGTGTGATGGGGCGGTGTTATAGTCTCTGGTGAAAACTGTATAAATAAAACTTAGGCTTGCACTAGTTTTCCATGGGAACTTTTCGATCAACCACTGTACGTAGTATGTGTGCAGTTCACTAATGGCGAGACCCTTCTCCAAGTAACGTCTGTCTTGAGAATGAGGCTAGCCATGAGAGATAACGTGGCCACGTGCTTATGGATGTGGTGGTCAAAGGGGGAACCTTTGATAGCCCTACCACGCTTACCTGTAGCATATTTTGAATATGGGAATATTCATACAATGCTATTTAATCAGGGAACAATGAGGGTTTTTTTTTTTTGGCATTTCGGTGTGCTGTGGTAATGCACTGATACTAGGTACAGCACAAATTCCATCCCAATTATATCTTCCCATTGACATATTGGGATTCGAACCCGGGTCCATTGGATTACCAGTCCAGTGGCAAGACCACTCCGCCACACCTCCCCTTATGAAGCCTTGATGGCACCCTCGGAAGTCACTGTAGTTGAGTTTCATATACTAGTTATACAATGTCATATGAGATATCTTACTCACCACTACCTTTTTATCCTTGCAATACGTCTTCAATAATTTATGAGTCATATTTGCCTATGTCCCAAAATGCTTTAAATATTCGATTAAATACATCCATGCTTAGTTTCTCAAAACAACCATCATTGTAAGGTGCCCCAACACGTAGTTTTCTTATCGTTGTATGCCACATATGCTTCACCTCTACTTACTTTCACCTTCACCTTAGCTATATTTTTCTTCCTATTGATCTGGCTGACATATCCTCTTTCTACTGGTTTGCTTCACTTTTCTACAGGGTGTCTGGTCACGTTCCTCCACACCAACACTGCCATTGTAACCTTCCTTCCCCCACCTGACACACCAACATCTAATCAAGGCGACTGTACACTCTGGCTACCATCACCTGTTGCACCATTATCTACCTGGGGGGCCTCTACCAGACAAGGCCTTTGTAGGTTTTTAAATCATACTAGCCTTGTCTCAATAATTGGGACTATCAACACTGTTATTAATTTGAAGTGTCTAAACCTCTCACAGGATTTAGTTTCCCTACATAAAACAAGTGAAGAGTGATGGTACTCTTACCCTAGCCAGATAGCCATGGACGTGAAATGACTGGATTTGAATCAATGTGCCTTATCCGTCTATATCACCACAATGTCCAATAGATAATCACACCGGAAGAACCTAACCTAATTTAAGCCTATAATACGTGAGGCCTTTTTCTGAGTTTAATAACAGTATCTAGTGTTAGCTCATGACTACCACAGATCCAAACTAAGCTAAATAAAAGCTTCTAATGATTGCCAAAGTTGAAGGAAAATAATGTGTCATACTATGCTGAAAAGAGTTAAGCTAAACATAAGTGCCTCTCGTAAAAAGACTAACTTTGAAACCTAGCCAACAGAAAACCAAGTAGAAAAGTTGGTATATTTATGTAGCAAGTCTCCCCGGAGTCGCATTTGTTCACGGGTGGGATGGCTTTTATCACGGCCTCTGTAATTACTGCGACAACGGCTTTAGTGCAAGGGGGAGACGGTTTGTTATTTTGGGGTCACGCATGTAGCAAGTAGTTGTCAATTACTTATGTATTATTTCATCCAGTCGTATTAAAACCATTTGTATAGATGTCCACACCAATGCATACCCACCCACACTGTGATATTATGCATGGAAGTCAAATTATAACCCTTGCGAGGTAAACACCCGTCTAATTAATAATATTATAGCTATAATTATACGAGTTTGTGCAGTTTAAGAAAGGTATGCGGTATTAAATTGGGTCAAGTGAGATAGTTCAAAGCCTGTTAATTGCTGGAGGCCCTTTTGATACTGAATAAAATCATGTAATAGTTGCCAGAATATAGTTAGAAGGACGGCACCAGTACAGAAAGGGTTAAGTCATGCTTAGGAAGTACACTGTGAAAGGGGGGGGGGGGACGTTGGAACCCCTTTTCTCGATAGTTCTGAGACTAAGACATTCGAACCATTAGTTTGACGATTTTAAGACCTTTCAAGCCATTTAGGTATTGATTAATTCCTGGCGAGCGATATCGAGCCTGCAATATGGGGCACACTTTTATCTCGAAGGGAGGTCTTGGGGGGTATTTCTAAAGCTTGATGGAGGTCCAGGGAGGAAACTGAAGATACAAATAATAAATCTATAAATCAATATATAAATATTGTAAATGTCTCCTTAAACCTTTTAGTAGGTTGACGGCCTTTATCGTTATGTTCTGGTCATTATAAATGGTCAAGAATTAATTGGGATCCTATTCCCCAATATAATTTCGAAAGACACTTCCTAAGCTGAGCAAATTAGTCTAGAATATATAATATAATGAAAATATTGCCAACGTATTGAAGAAGATGATTCTACGTGTTCAATTATGGTTTAGATAATACAGATAATATAGGGGGTTTAGATGATACAATATACATGGAGTGGTCAATTAGTGTATAATTATGCAGTTGCTGGAATACACACCAATTTTGTCAATGTATGTGAATGATTTGAAACAGGTGAACACTTTTTTTAGGTATATTTTTTCATTCCTTTCATTTGGATAGGTCCGTCTTATAATTAATAATTATAAGAAGCTAAAACTACTTTAATAAAAAAATCCCTGTTATATTAAAAATAAAAATAAATGTATGAATCCAGACCTAGATTAATTATATTAACGTTTGCCAAAGTATGTATGCATGTGTGTATATACTCAGGCACAAACCCCGCTTACAATATAATATTCAAGGTCAACATTTTGTTATAGATACATATTTCTTGTAAGTTTTATTACGATGACTATGAAACTTAAGGAAAATGTATCTATATTATATCGTATTTCTTAATGTGTGTGAATTATTCTTAGTTCATGTTAATTCATGACCCTTTATTTAGATTACAACACATCGCCAGTAACTATAGTGGTTCATGAAATTCTGGAAAACGCCTCTATGTTCCTGGACTCGTGGTATTTCCTCCCACTTCCTTTCTTAATAATATCAATGTTCGTATATTTGTCTTTTGCAAAATTCTTAGAAATCTGAATCAAATAACACCAATCCTCTTATAGTATCCAACTTTCTCTATTTAGTTATATTTTGCGCAACAATATTGCATACTTTTGATTCAAAAATGTATCTCGTCGAAATGTTTAACTCTCTGACAACAAACTATTTATCTTCTCACTCTCAAGCAAGCTAAATATATCTGTGATGTTTATATCTTTACTAGCTCTATACTCTGTTCAAATATTCTGTTAACCCTCTCTGTATCAGCGACGTCTTTTTAAATTTAATTCTAGCTATATTTAGACGATTGTGTGCAGTTTAAAAAGGTTAACTGGTAGTAAAAAGGTTTTAGAGAGATAGTCGAAGCCGATGAATTGCTGGAGGCTCTGTATAAAAAGAAAAAAAATCGTCTAATAGTAGCTAGAATATATTTAAAAAGACGTCGCCAGAATGGAAGGGGTTAATATCTCGCCTCAGAAAACGGACAAATTATATTATCAACCTTTACTATCTTTGACATCTTCATTTATAGTTATTGTAATGTTCAGTCTTTCTGCTGATGATTCTCTAAATAATAAAATATATTCTCGTATAATATATATCACGAGGCTTTTATTATAGTTTTATTAATTTTATCTGTAAAGATTTTGGAGAAAACCACTTTCATCTTTGATGAAATTGTTACCTCTATTTGGTGTACAAATATTGTTACTATGTAAAAAAAAATGCTAAACCCTCGTGTGCCGGTGACTTACTTTTAGTTATATGCTAGCTATGTTTAGACGATTATGTGCATTATAAAAAGGGCCTCAAGCAAGTAACAGGCTTCGAACTATCTCACCTAACCCTTTTTACTACCACAGATCCTTCTTAAACTGCACACAATCGTCTAAATATAGCTAGAATAGAATTAAAAAGAAGTTGCCGGTACACAAGGGATTAAATACTGTAATCACACTACTGGCATTACATTCTCCCAGACAGTGATGAATTTGGAAGTGTCATGCTACTTACTTGGAAACCCTTTAGGAGACTTACTGAGGAATAAATACTACTTCCGTTGCAAGGTACCCCAATAGCATGCAGAGTGCATTAAGGGGAGATTTCCACTTGAGGGATTTTTTTCTTTACCCCTTTCTCCCTCATGTTTAGCTCCATTGCTTTTGAAATTTTAAGACGTTCGCCCCATTAGTTTGGCGATTTTAAGAACTCAATCCATGTATGTCACTTTTAAGACCTTTCGTCCCATTTAGGTGTCGATTTTTCCCTGGCGAGCGATAGCGAGCCTGTAATTTAAGAGGAATCGGCCTTCGGCCGGTACATTTTTCTACCGAAAAATTTACAAATTTATCTTGAAAGGGGGTCATGGGGGTGTAATTTCAAGCTTGATGGAAGTCTAGGAGACACACTAAAAACCTCCCCTTAAGGCGGTGAAACACGAGCGTTCTTTCCGGAATCTTTTCAAGGATACGTGTTTTTAGATTCCAGCCAAATATTAACATCTAAAAATAGACTAGTTGCCGATTCTAGTATACAATTGCCAAAACACATTATCAGACTGAAGTTGTTGATTGAAAGCCGCCGACAGAAGCGCGGATGCATATAATAATATACTGTATGTCAATCTCTTTCCCACTGTATAATGGAGAGAGAGAGAGAGAGAGAGAGAGAGAGAGAGAGAGAGAGAGAGAGAGAGAGAGAGAGAGAGAGAGAGATATCATTAGGTGTCTAGAGGAGATTCAGAGATATAAGCCAACGTCATCCCGGCTCCCATCATTAATAGGATTGCCTGGAACACCGTAATGATGAACCAAGGTCGGCTGTGGACTAACTTGGCTGATCCGTATAGAAATTTGCTCTAGGCAACAACTGACTATTTCCGGGTTCTAAGTATATCTCAACATGGTGACTGGCTTATTCTATTCAAACTACCTTCTGACTAGTTGACTTATCTTAGGAATAATATTTAATAATTGAATAGTTAGTAGAGGTAATTTGTTAACCTTTGAATCCAAGGGATCTATTCTAAGCTGAAAACAAATCATGTGAAGCTAAATTTAGTAACAAGCAAGGAGTCATCATCTGCATGAAAGGGGCATTCCACTCTAAAGTGTCATAACTACTTATAGATTGACGTACGCACATCTCATGACAATAAAGTAATAGTGACGTGGAAAGGATATTGGTCAAACTGAACATATTGGGCGAAAATAATTGCAGAACATAAATGACACGTGCGCAAATTAAATTGATTTGGAAATTATTTGACGATGGCAATAATGTATGAGGAGGACACAAACTAGATATTGGCTGATTAATAGACACAAACTGGATAAACTGGTCAGAAAATACATAATTATTTGTGAAGGAAAAAGCCTTGGAATAAAGGTACCACATCTAAAGTGATGAGTTGATGTTGTTGCTCTCATTCCGGTATTACTAGACACACCCCATCATTGTCGTTGGCGGTTATAATAGGTTTATCATATTCATAAGCAGTCAATATTATACAATGTTAAATAATGTTGCAATATATATCATTGCTATAACAACAATTAGCTAATCTTATTGACTAGTTACAATTACGACAATTTTGTTGTAATTACCATCGACAATGTTGAGGATTGTCTAGATAAAAACAAACTTATTTGGTATGTGATGGACAGCACCCTGCCAGCAGTATCATCACCACAGATACAACATGTTTGTTAGAACTCTCAGTTGCATGAAATGGCACTTGATTTCCCACTTAGACCACCAGGGCAATGTGTCTGCAGATATATTTGTCTGTGCATGCTCGTGATTGTGTGTACAGAAAAAAGTATTTGCAATTATTCATGTGCATCATTTGTAGTTCGTATAACATATAATAATACACAATATCCTCCCAGGCTATCGAAATAATAAGCACCCTACAGAATATCATATTCATTCACATGTACGGACCCTAATTACTCCTCTTAAGATCATCTCAAGGGTCAGCACTCCTCAGGCAACCATCCTAACCAGATATACGGGAATGTACTCATACTAAGCAGTGCTACTCAAACAGGAAGTTCAATACAAATTATCGCTAAAGCCAAAATATAAGCTCACAGATACAAAGTAAAAAGTACGGTAACTGGCTAAGGGAATATATACATATTATATACTGTATTATATCCTATTATATCCTATTATTATATCCTGTTCTTGCTCTGTCTTGAGTCGGCTACCCCCAAAATGGGGATTGGGCCTGAGCATATGGATAGATAGCAGATAGATAGATAGATATACTGTATACAAATAAAAGATGCAACTGTGTATACATGGCGAAGGGTAAATACACATACACGATACAACAAGAAATATATAGGAAACAAGGGTTACACTACAAAAGAAACGATTGAGGAAGGAATCCGTGCCAGGGCAGGATTACCATACAAAAGAGCGATACAGAAGACAATGCAGAGAAAACACAGGTCGACCATTATAGGCCATAGTACAGAGGGGAGAGACAGGCACATATTGTAGTATATATTCTTTCTGTGTTTGTCTTTCGTTACCCTTGGCGATGATGGCAGACGTAGGGTGTTGTTATCACGTGTTCGTGTCTGTTTTTTATTTTTTATTTTTTATTTCTATGTGAGTGAGGGAGACAAAAGCCAGAACTGCCTGTATCGAGTGCGTACCCCAGAGTTGAAAGAGTAACAGGGCCAAAATCAAGGGACGTTCGAGCCAAAATGCCTGGACACATGGAGTTTGAAGCAATTTAAGTCATAGGAAGAGGGAAAGACTGATTCTGAGAGAGAGTTCCAGAGCTCAGCAGTTGAATAGAAGAAAGACTGAGAATAAAATTTCACTCCTGAGTTGGAGAGTTGCACAAAGTAGGGGTGGGATTGTGTTGCAAGATGGGTACTACGTATCCTACGTAGAGGAGGTGGTATACACTGGGAAAGCTATGAGGAACATTGATTATTTTAGTAGCGATAGAATAGTGAAGGAGATGCAACATTGCGGCGTAGAGAGAGAGATTGCAGAGAGTTGGTGAGTGGGCGGGAGTTAATGATACGAAAGGCTTTCCTTTCTACTTTGTCCGGGAGTGCGGTGTGAGAGGATTCTCCTCACACATGTGAACAATACTCAATACAAGAATGCATTGCCCCTGTACAGAGCAAGAAGCTGTGCAGGGGTAAAGAACCCCTTTAGGCGGTTTAGCACACCCAGCTTCTGGGAGGCTGCCTTAGCAAGACTGGTTATATGGTCCTTCCAAGTGAAAGCAGAGGAAAAAGAGACACCGAGAATATTGAGAGAAGATGAAGGATTTATTTTTGTATTGTTGAAGTGTAAGGGACAGTCCTCTAGGAGTTCTGAACGGGTTGTAAGATGAACAAATTGGGTTTTGGAAGCATTAAAGGCAACAAGGTTTTCTCTGCCCCAATTGGAAATAGTAGTTAAATCGGCGGATAAGTGTTACATGACTGTATTACGTTTGTCTTTGAGGGATTGCTGGCTGGTGCGTTCAGGAAAATTAATTGTGCAGTGTAAGGTAGAGTCGTTTGCATATGAATGGATGGGACTGGAGGCACAGTTGAGATAATTTATGAAAATTAGAATGAGAATGGGAGATAGGACAGAGCCCTGAGGAACACCGGAGTTGATAGGAAGAGGAAGTGAGCGATGGCCGTCCACAACCGCAGCTATGGAACGGCCGGAAAGTAAATTAGAGACAAAGGCACAGATGGAGGGATAAAAACCGAAGGCGTGTCTCCTGAAGTGCGTGTTTGTGCAAAATATCCCCAGAATTTTAAACAAAAGGAAGGCCTTGAAGTTTGGCTATCACTCCATCGGTCCAACTATATTCTAGTAGGTAGGCCTAAAATATGAACCAATAATCGCAAAAAGAGCTAAAGAAAATTGGCTGTAAATACTCACACGTATTCCCTGTCCGACTCTTTCAAATGGTAGATATATTAGCTTGATTACTGTAGTCGTTCTTTTAGTTATTCAGGTTAGTGGTCATGATTTCTGGCCAAATTATAATGAACAGACTTTTTTGTTCTATGTGTATGAAGGAGACAAAATGCAGACTGCCTGCAACGGGTGTCTAGCCAAAAGAGTGACAGATCCAAATTCAGGGATGCTGGGGCCAAAATGCCTGGACACACAAAGTTTACAGAAGTTTAAGTCAAAGAATGAAGGAAATATTGACTGAGGGAGAGAGTTCCAGAGTTCACTAATTGAGTTCAAAGAAAGAGTAAAAAATTTGCTAATTTTTGGATTGGAGAGTTGGACAGAATAGGAGTGAGACTGTGCTGAAAGCAGGTGCCTCGCACTTGCTGCCTCAGTATGCACTGAGAGAGCTCGGAAGAACACTGATTGTTGTAATAGATATAGAAGAATGAAAAAGATGCAACATTGCAATGTGTAGAAAGATACTGTAGGGAACTAGTAAGAGGAAGGGAGTTGATGAGGCGAAATACTTTTAACTTTACTCTTTCGTGAAGTATGGTATGGGTGGAACCTCCCCACACATGCTAACAAGACTCGATAAATGGGCATATACTGTGCGCCTATACAAAGAAGCTGTGCAGGGGTGAAAAACCCACAGAGACAGTTGAGCACTCTTAACTTCTTGGAAGATGTTTTAGCAACAGTGGTAATATGACCTTTCCCAGAATGGTTGGGTGAAAAATATAGACCAAGAATATTGAGAGAAGATGAAGGAATGATTTATGTATTGTTGAAGAGTAATTGATATTCTTGTGGATTATTGCGACTGGTAGATAGAGGGAGAAATTGGGTCTTGGAGGCATTGAAAGTAACAAGGTTTTATCTGCCCCAATCAGAAATAAATTACAGATCAGAAGATAGGTATTTCATGGACTCTTCACCCAAATTTTAGAGTGATTGCATGCTTGGTTGTTGTGAACAACTAGTTAAATAGTGTAAGATAGAGTAATTAGCATATGAGTGGATGAGACTAGAGGTACAGTTGAGGAGATCTTCAACACAGGAAATACTAGACACCCCTAGGACTCACCATTGCCCTGTGCTAGACCTAGGCTGATTTGGCAACTCTTTCAATTGGAAAGCGCAACGAGAACCATATCATCATGTAGGAAATGAAAGCGCGTATCCAACCATATATATATGAATACCCAAAAGTTGCGTGGTTGAGGTGATACGGTGGTCCGTGGTTGACAATGTGGCATGAAATTGGCAATGAGCGGCTTTGCGTATGGGAGTATTGGTCGGGTGGAGGGAGGAACAGGGTGGAGGTATGATGGGGGGCAGTAAATGTCATTGGATTTTCACCCCTATAGCCCTGATAGTCTTAAGTGTTTCTTTTGATATTGGGAGTGTTTTGGTACGTGTTTGACATCTCTCTCGGATGCGTCGCAGCCCACCAGTAAAACCTCTCAAGAGGATTGTGGCAGCCGCTGGGTTAATGAAAGAGAACTGGAGACAGGACAGAACCCTACGAAATGCCGGAGTTGATGGGTTGAGGAAGGGAGCGATGACCATCCACAAATACAGATATGGAACGGTTAGAAAGGAAATTAGAGACAAAGGCACAGATAGAGGGATGGAAGCTAAAGGAGGGTAGTTTGGAAACTAGAGATTTGTGCAAGACATACCAATTCATTCTTATCAACATTTAGTGTCAGTAGAGTCTCACATGACCTCAATATCAGACTATGCTAAATATAAATCCTCTGCATAACAAAATTGTGCGCAAGGTAGGCATCCTCCTAAGAGGCACATTTTAGGGGTATTGATTCTTCCTTTCTCTGTTGTGTGTACCTTTCATCTTTCCTCTCACTTCTTCCTGTTTCTTCCTGTCATTGTCTATTATCCCGTTTGGTCTTATTTGTTATTCCTTTCATCCTGTCTTTTTTCCTTCCATAACCGCCTCTCCCTATCCTTACTTTATATCTCCTTTCGTTGTCAAGGAGAGAACAGAGTATAAAGGTTAAGGGGTCATAAGGAAGTAATACCAGCTGATGACACCAGGTGGTCAAGGATTGCACATAGGTATTCCTTAACTTTGTCACTACTTAAACTGAAAGTAAAGGGGTATAATCTGTGATGTGTAATTTGTCAAAAATTATTGATAGTTTAGATTGTGTTTTGTAGAAGCAAATGTCTCTCTGCATCCATCTCTGTATGTGAATATGTATATACTGTATAGCCTTCAATACATCTATCTATCTATCTATTGCTTGACGCCGTGATCCCCGCAGGGGTGACCACGAACAAACCGCCCCCATGCACCTCTGTCCCCAGTCAGTCGACGCCCTTCCTCCCAACCAGAACCGACTTCATCCATATACTTCCTCACTCCATTCTTCCACCTCTCTTTCGGTCTACGTCTCCCTCTCTGTCCTTCCACCTCGCTCTCGTACACCTTCTTAGTCATTCTCTCGCTTCCCATACGTTCCATATGGCCGAACCATCTCAAAGTGTTCCTTTTCACACTTTCCAGCACTTCTATCTTTACACCACACCTCCTTCTTACTTCCTCATTCGTCTGTCTATCCCTCCATGTAACTCTGCACGCACTTCTCAAGTAACTCATTTCCACCCCTCTCACTCTTGGTCTGAGTCTTTTCTCAAACGTCCATGCTTCGCTTCCGTAAGTCAGTGTCGGGATTACCACACTGTCATGCAAGGACTTCTTCACTTCCATACTGATCACCCTATTTTTTGTTACTGCTTTCAGCGTTCCTACAACCCATCAATACATACTTATATATAACAAATATTGTTCATAGTCTGTATGTACTACACACTGCATATATATATATATATATATATTTTCTTTAATACATACGAGGTTGAAAGAAATGGCAATTTCTGCGTTGGAAATTTTATTATTCAAAGTTTCCAGGTCTCTGATGAGTTATGCTGGGTGGCAGGAAGTAGATGAATGAGATGAGCAAAATTCATGGTGGTACAGGGTTACATGATGTACATGATGATACAGGATATACGACGCGTTTCACTGGACAACCAGCATTATCAAGTAAGGTTAGAATGATATAAAAGGTAAACAGGAAGGGTATATATAGAGGGTGGAGGATCAGAGGAGTCGAAAATCAGGGGGCAAAAGTCTCCTATTGGTGGAGGGGTATTCTAGGAGTGCAAAAGGGGGAACCGCTTCACGCAGGCGCACTGGATGCGGGATGGTGTTGGTCGGGTGGCGGGGTCAAAGCTGATTGGCTGCGTGTCGAGGGGCGAGGCCTAAGTTGTGTGGTCCGTGTGGCGCCGGCAAAAGACAAAGCTGAAGGAGGTAGCGCGGGGGGCTGCGTCAAGGGCACCGGGGGGCGAGGAGGGGCGTTAGGTCCTGTTGGGTAGTGCCTTTTGGCAGAAGGAAGGATCTGAAGGTCTAGAGTTTGGTTGTTGATGTTAGGATGTAAGGCTTGGATATATAACGCTTCGAGTATAGGTAATCTCCTTGGGTCACTTTCTTTATCGAGTATGGTGGTGTGTTTCTCTAACTCGTTGCGTGTGAGGTGGAGGTGGTTGGGGGTGAGATAGTGGTCTTTGATGGCTCCAGCCTGAAGGTGAAGAGTTAACCGACGTGAAAGACGAGTCTGCGTCATGCCAATATAGGAATGAGGTCCACAGTCCTCATAATTACAGGTATGTTGGTAAATGACGTGATCGTCGGTCATCGGGCTCTTTATCTTGGTGGAAGCTGGTTTGTTGCGGAGAACGAGGTTGGAGGTCTTGGGGGATTTGTAATAAATTATTAATTTGATTTTGTTTTCCGGGTTGGTTGGGTGGACATGCTTGGAGATTATTTCTTTTAAGATGGCCTCGTCATTTTTGTGTTCAGAGGACATGTAATTGCGGTAGAAGATCTTAATTTCATTGGGGGGGTCAATGTTGGGAGGGCTTTGGGTGTACCATTTTTCAAGATGGTGGTTGATGGTGCTGGAGATGTCGGAGTTGGAGTATCCATTATTCACTAAAACTTGGGATAGTCTTTCTAGTTCCTGGTGGGTGTCGGCCCAGGTAGAGCAGTGCGTGAGGGCTCTCCTTACATAGGCGGAGATGGAGGATAGAAGATAACGGCGGGGCATTCACTATCGCCGTTGAGGCATTGTCCTGTGTTAGTTGGTTTAGTGTAGACGGTGGTTTTGAACCCATGGTCGTTCAGAGCTAGGAGGATGTCGAGGAAGGGGAGTTGTCCATTGTTAGATTTTTCAAAGGTGAAGTTAAGTCCGGAGGAGGTCATGAAGCGACGCTGGAGTTCCTGTAGTTCGTGGAGGTCCTTGATTTACACGAAGATGTCATCCACGTATCTACAGTAGACGGCGGGTCGTTGGGCAGCTAGGAGCTCTTCCTCGATGGTACCCATAAAAAAGTTCGCAAAAAGAACTCCTAGGGGGCTGCCCATCGCCACACCGTCTATCTGCTTGTACATGTTGCCCCTGGGGCAACTGGGGCCCCTGGGGCCCCTGGGGCCTCCTTGGTACACAGCTCCAGTAGTGTTTTCAGGGCCTTCTGCGGGATGTCCAGTGTTGGTGTATCAGGGCAATGGTAAATTCGACGTAGAATCATATCAATGGTCCTATCCACTGGCACGTTGGTGAACAGGCTTTCTACGTCGAGGGAGGCGATTGTGTGGTTTTTGTTCCGGGGGGCGTCTCGTAAAATTTCCAAGAAATCGTGGGCTGAGTTAAGGTTGTATTGGCTGGGCACGTAGGGGGTGAGGAGGTTGTTCAGGGCCTTGGCGATCTGGTATGTGGCAGTGGGGATCTGGGAGATGATGGGGCGGAGGGGGTTCCCAGGTTTGTGTGTTTTGATGGTTCCGTACGCATAACCAGGGGTGTATTCTCCGACGAGTTTTTTAAGGTGAACCCCTCCTTGTTTGGCGTTGATGGCGGTGATGGTGGTGTTGGCAGTACGTTTGATTTCGTCGGTTGGGTTGCGGTTGATCTTTTTAAATTTGGTGTTGTCATTTAAGATGACGTCCATTTTTCTAAGATATTCCTCCTTGTCATGAATCACGAGGCAGGAAGCTTTATCCGCACGACGGATGATGATGTTGGGGTTGTCTCTTAATTGTTTGGCAGCTTGGAAGTGTTGTTTGTTGAGGATTTTGCTATGGTGAGTTCCTCTGGTTTTGGCGGCTTCAGCGAGGAGAGTAGGTTGTAGGGCGGGAGTAGTGGTGACCTTGCCATCCTTCTTGAGTCGTAGGATGTCGTCCAGGAGAATTTCCGTTTCTATTTATATTAAATAGTGACTGATAACTTGAATGAAAAAACTATAATAGGGTTGGGTCAGTCAAAAAGACTTAATTTATTTTAAACAAATGGTCAAGGTCAAAAGCCAAGGTAGCAAAATAAAGGGAATATACAAGATAGATAGATAAATAGATAGATAGATAGATATAGATTATAGACTTTCCCTTTTCTATATTCTTGCCCTTTTTGTTTTGCTTCCTTTTTGTCTTTCTCTTAGAACAGAAAAGCAGGCAAGATATATAGAGATATACTGTATACTGTACGACAAATATACAATAGATCGATAGGTAGACAGAGGTTGGTATGGCTGCTTTTTTATATATAATTGATCTATTTATCTGTATCTCTATTTGTGAATATGTATGTAGGTTTTTCTTAAAATGTATCTATTAATGACCTCATGTAATAGCGCCGCTATACTAACTTACTTCATGGACTCTCTTCAAATAGACATTATTGCACGTAGCGTATGCTACTGTAATTAAGGGGAGATCCTTCACTTTTTGTCAATTTTGTTATTTATTTACTATTTTTCTAGTTTCCTCGCTAGACTTCCATCAAGCTTAAAATGAAGCCCCCTAGACCCCCTTTCAAGATAAATGTGTACTTTTTTCGGTAGAAAAATGTCCTGGCCGAAGGCCAATTCATCTTAAATTACAGGCTCGCTATCGCTCGCCAGGAAAAAATCAAGACCTAATTGACAGGAAAGGTCTTAAAATTGACAAAAATGGGGCGAAAGTTCATAAAATCGCCAAACTAATGGGTCTAAAGATGAGGGAGAAGGTGGTCTAGCAAAGCGACTCGTCTCCCCTTAACCTCTCCCTGTCATCACACACACACACACACACACACACACACACACACACACACACACACACACATACCATACTGTACACTTTATATTTGTGACACAATATAGAATCATACCACACTTTACACTTAAGAATTCCACCACACTTTGCACATTAGAATCCCACCACACTTTACACATTAGAGCCACAACACACTTTCACTCTAAAATTCCACCACACTTTACACTCTAGAATCACACCACACTTTACACTCTAGAATCACACCACACTTTACACTCTAGAATCACACCATACGTTACACTCTAGAATCACACCATACGTTAAACTCTAGAATCACACCGCACTTTACACTCTAGAATCACATCACACTTTACACTCTAGAATCACATCACACTTTACACTCTAGAATCACACCACACTTTGCACATTAGAACCACAACACACTTTCACTCTAAAATTCCACCACACTTTACACTCAAGAATCACATCACACTTTACACTCAAGAATCACATCACACTTTACACTCAAGAATCACATCACACTTTACACTCAAGAATCACACCATACGTTACACTCAAGAATCACACCATACGTTAAACTCTATAATCACACCGCACTTTACACTCTAGAATCACACCACACTTTACACTCTAGAATCACACCACACTTTACACTCTAGAATCACATCACACTTTACACTCTAGAATCACACCACACTTTACACTCTAGAATCACATCACACTTTACACTCTAGAATCACATCACACTTTACACTCAAGAATCACATCACACTTTACACTCAAGAATCACATCACACTTTACACTCAAGAATCACATCACACTTTACACTCAAGAATCACATCACACTTTACACTCAAGAATCACATCACACTTTACACTCAAGAATCACATCACACTTTACACTCAAGAATCACATCACACTTTACACTCAAGAATCACATCACACTTTACACTCAAGAATCACACCACACTTTACACTCTACAATCACACCAAATGCTACCCTCCACAACCACACCACACTTTATACTCTACAATCCACTGTATGTTTTGCAGGTCAAATTGTCATCGGGTCAGTAATCACATCAAACTCTATAATGGGATGTGGGTGTTTGATAAAGAATGTGTATTAAACATATTCAGAACCGAGCAATGTGCAGACCAGTTACGATTTTTTTTTTTTTTTTTTTTTTTATGAAGGGGAAAAACGGCATAGCTACCCGTAACAAGTGCACGCCCCCCGCCCCCTTTAGTTGAAAGAGTTACAGAGGTCTGAATTCATGGTACGTTAGAGTCAATATGTCTGGACACACGGAGCTTGAATCAGTTTAAGTCATAGGATGAGGCACAAATTGAGGGAGAGAGTTTCAGAGCTACTTGTTGGGTAGAAGAATGACTGGGAAACTCGGCTCAATCTAGAGTTAGATAGTTAGACAATAGTGGTGGGGATGTGTTGTAAGTCGGGTGCCCCACGCTTTCCGTAAGAGAATAGGTATATACTGAGATGGCTCTGAAGAACATTGCTTATTGTAATGGTGCTAGAAGTGTGAGGGAAATGCAACATTGCGACCTTTAGAGAGAGATTGTAGGGTATTAGTAAAAAGAGGTGAATTGATGAGACGAAATGCTTTTAACTCTACCCTTTCGAGAAGTTTGGTATGGGTGGAACCTCCCCACACATGCGAAAAGTACTCGATACGTGGGCGCACTGTGCCCCGGTACAGAGCAAGAAGGTGTGAAGGGGTGTAGATCCCACGGAGACGGTTGAGCACACCTACTTTCTGGGAAGCTATTTTAGCAAGAGTGATAATATGATCTTTCCAAGAAAGGTCATCCGAGATAGTTACACCAAGAATACTGAGTGAAGATGTATGTATGTATATATACTCAGGCACATACACCATTGCAAGTGTGGCCGACACGAGACAAAGCCCGAACAGAAACAACATTTGAAGTTCCCATTCTCAGGGTCCGGGACCATTTTCACGTTCTCTCGCCCGTTTCTCTGTCTCGCCGAGTAGGAGAAATATACAAGGGGAGGAAGATTCCTAGCCCCCTGCCCCCAGAAGAAAAAGTAGGGCAGTAAAAGAGACAAACAGAAACAGCTAATGTTGGGTAGAGGAAGCCAAATCTCACTCTATATAGGACCAGCCCTCACCAAGATGAAAGTTTGATTTGTGTATGGCTGAAGAGTATAATCAAAGTAAATGTTATGGTCAGTTTTTTCAATATCAATTTGAATAATATTAACTTTAAACGCATTTGAATAATAGTAATGTACTATGTCGCAATACTTTCATTAACATTACAGTATGTGAAAATTAGTTTGCTACACTTTTTTTTCATGACGACATAACACAACCAACAATGTAACTTAATTTGTGTTCATTAAAAATATTTTATGTAAGAAAATGATGAAACTCAATAACCAAAAGAGTTAATTAGTAAAATAGATAAACGTTGCAATACAGAGATTCTTCCTAAACTGAGGATAGTCTTTGTAGCACGAAGAAACAATACAGTCGTCCAGCCAATTATATAGTTTGTCATAATAGGAGTTCCCTTTCATTGGAGTTCATACTTCCACTAATCAAGCCGTAGAGAGGCAATAGTTCATGATTGTGTTTTACAGTAAGACTGCACAATCTCACATTACTAACAACTTTGATGACAAGACTGTAGTATATCGTGAATGAAGTAATTCACTAACTTAGGCTTATATTTGACTATCTGTCAAACCCCTGTCCTACTTGCCAAGTTAAAGAAAACCCTCTACTGCACTTACAACAAAATTATATATATAAAATTATACAGGAACAGCTTTTCAATCAATAGCAGTTTCATGCAGCGTTTAGTTTATTCGAAGTTTACCCACATGGGATCTATATTGCAGTAAAACAAATATTAACAAGAATTATGATTCAGTTAGTAATATTCCTTTACTTAATATTGTGCTTAATAGATCAATGTGAAAGAAACAACACATATACAGTTCATCCAAACCTCCATCTCACATTCTGTTCACTTCTTTACATTGTAATCTCTGCCTTCCCCACTAGATCTTTGTATTGCCATCTCTCACACACACACACACACACACACACACACACACATCCACCCTAAGCCTTCGTTTCCAATGTCGCCAATTGGCTAAATACAGACTACACACACATCCACAGCCATTCCAACAGTACATAAAACACTTAACATGCATTTCACGCAATACATTCCCAGTTAAGGAGGCGCGATAATAATGAGCTTAGCTCGCATTGCGTGGATTCCCCTTGACGAACAAGTAACTGAGTAACACACACACACACACACACACACACACACACACACACACCCACACACACACACACACACACACACACACACACACACACACACACACACACACACACACACACACACACACACACACACACACACACACACACACACAGCATGCATACTAAGACATAAATAGTCTTGCATTCAAGCGTACTACCAGATACCGACCACACCACTCTGTTCCACTAAAAGTCGCGGAAGATGGCCCCTGGTGTGGGAGGTAATAGTCCAAGTGGAAAACTGTCCTCGGCGACAATTATGGGGAATGACAGGGCTGGCAGTTGGTGATGGTTTTGAGCTTGACAATCGTAGACAATCTAGCTGGCCTTGTCATCTGTTAGTGTTACAATGGTTCCTCTCGCAGCAGTGAACATAGACCTAATGGTTAGAAGCCAAACAGTACTAGCCAGGTACAGTTGCCTCAAGGAGTTCCTTACCTGCTGTAAATATGTGGCACCGTCGCAATAGTAGCCTAAATAATTCTGAATGGAAACGGGCATTCATACCGTAACGACGGACGTTAGTGGTGGTTATGTAATAATAATATAACTATGCCAGACTACTGTAACGTTGTCACATCTTGGCAAGGGGTAACACAGGGGGAATAGGAACTCCTTGAGGCAACTGTACCAAGCAGTGTTGTTTGTTGCAGTAGGGGTGCTGTCGGGTACTGAGTGGTACTGAATAGGTGGCTTGTCGGACTGGTACTAAAGGGGTACCTATATTTGAACAGTACCGACAATGTGCAAAGCTTCTGGCTGTGGCAATGTTTGAAGGATTCATTTGAAGAGAAAACTTGGTTGTCTTGCTATTTGACTGGATTTCTCTAGTGGAGTCTTGCAAAGAAGATAACAAACGAGGTCCAGGAACGGGCATTTGATAGACGTTCTGAGTGGAGTCCCGCTGTGGTGTTTTCTGGTCGCCTGGGTGGTTTTTATCATGGTAATTTTGTCTCTCTCTAAAGGTATATCGCAAACCAAAACCAATACCTCCACACCCAGACATCCATATGCACACACATATATGCATACACACACACTACACACAAATTCATCCACACCCTCACACAGATGCTAAAGCACACCCCCACAAGCTTTCATACATATCACACAGAGAGCGAGAAATGCACACATACCGAACATACAAACACGTTCACCCTCTCTCACACACACACTTTTAGGTCAATCAACATAGTGACAGAGAGACATATACATGCACCCCCTCCACCACTCACTCACAAACCTATACACACACTCACATAATCCCCCCACCCCCCACACACACAGACACACACCCATTGAACCTGATTAAGGGGGTGACCTGTTTTTGTTCTGTCCTTTTCTATCTTTCTCTGGCTTGTATCCATTTGGCCCCATTCAGCCTACTGTGTTAAGACGTTTATCCCCATCCAGGTGTCAATTTTTTACTGGTGAGCGGTAGTGAGCCAGCATATTTTTTGTTTTTGTTTAACAGCAGGCTTAATTTGTACATTTTTCGATAGAAAAATGTCTCCGGCGAAGCCGGCTTTCTTCATATAATGCTGGCTCGCTATCGGTCGCCAGGAAGAAATCGACACCTAGATGGGGATAAACGTCTTAAAATAGTTGGCTGAATGGGGCCGAATGGATACAAACTAGAGAAAGAGAGAAAAGGAGAAAAATAAAAAAAACAGGTCAACCCCCTTAACTCCTAGGCACGCTCCACTATGCTCCCACGAATACCCGGTCCAATTTTTTTATAATAGTATATATATATATATATATATATATATATATAGAAGTGTGGGGGGGGGGGGTAGATAATAGCTGTACGTGTGTCAGTATGTCATTGTGAGTCTCATTTTAAAATGTAAATAGAGTTCAATAAAGTGTGTTTAATAGTTATAGTGCAAAATGGTGCTGTATGTATGTGTGTGTGTATATAAGTATATGTGTGTGTGTGTGTTTGTTGGTAGATGAGGAGTGTGTACTGTAGATTAGTTTCCTACGGAGATGTGCAAATTACACCCACATTGAATATGAAATTAAGATAAACATAAACACAAATGTATAAATCAACATAAAACTGACACAGCCTCGCAAACTATCCTCCGTGATCGAATGCTTCCCATGGAATATCGGAAGACTGTAAATTACAATTAGGGACTCAACCCGTGGCCATGGTTGTAGCTCAAAGCAGCAAAAAGTCTTCAATCTGAAAGTAGAGTTAGAAATCCTTATTAAAAATATATATATAGAGAGAGAGAGGCACAGATGTTATAGACAAATTTGTTGCTACCTATGAACACTTGGTATTAATGTGATTTAAGGAGAGATATCCACTTGAGGGATTTCTTTCTTGACTCCTCTCTCCCTCATGTTTAGCCTCATTACTTTTGAGATTTTAAGACGTTCGCCTCATTAGTTTGGCGATTTTAAGAACTCTCGACCCATTTCTGTCAATTTTAAGACCATTCGTGCCATTTAGGTGTCGATTTTTTCCTGGCGAGCGATAGCGAGCCTGTAATTTAAGGGGAATCGGCCTTCGGCCGGGACATTTTTCTACCGAAAAATGTACAAATTTATCTTGAAAGGGGGTCTAGGCTGAGTAATTTTAAATTTGATAGAAGTCTAGGGAATCAACTAAAAACCTCCCCTTAACAAAAACAATAGACTTTCAGCCAGGTGAGAAGCAAGACTAGCTGTGGGTTATTGTAATTGTCTGAAATCTAATATAACTGTTTGCCTTTGAGTACCAGCGACGTGTGTACTATTGTATTCTAGCTATATATTTAGATGATATTACACAGCTTAGGAAGGATCTGGGGTTGTTAAATAGATTGTTCGAGATACTTTGCAGCCTTATTATTGCGATAGGTCCTTCCTGAACTGCATAAACTCGTCGAATATTTGCCAGAATATGATCAAATTGACGTCCCTGGTACTGAATGTCTTAAGAAGGGGAGGTTATATCATTTTATATTATCTTTTCATTATTTGATAAGCATTTATAGTTTCCTCCCTAGACCTCTAGCAAGCTTAAACACAAACAAAAAACCCTCCTTCCAGATTTTTTTTTTTTTTTTTTTTTTTTTTTTCGTAGAAAAATTTCCCGTTCGAAAACAGGTTTCTCCTAAAATCGACATCTTCATGGCACGGAAGGTCTTAATATTGCCGAAGAAATTGTTATAAAATGGACACACTAATGAAGCGAACGTCTTAAGATCTCGTAACTAATGGAGTTTAATATGAGAAAGAATACGGCCCAGGAAAACCAAATTTCTCCCCTGTGACCTGCCGTCTTTTAGATTACAAACTATGTAGGGGAAGGTAGTCGCTTTGTCTCCCGCAGGTTTAGTCCCATTAACTTGGAAATTTTAAGATATTCGTTCCATTAGTTTGGCGATTTTAAAACCTTTCACCCCATTTCTTTGCCATTATGAAGACCATTCGTGCCATTTAGGTGTCGATTTTTTCATGGCGAACGGGTAATTGTAGGAGGAATCTGCCTTCGGCCAGGAAATGTTTCAGCCAAAAAATTTACAAATTTATCTTGAAGCGTGGTCTAGGGAATGTATGTATAAGCTTGGTGAAGGTCTAGCAAGGTTATTATAAAGTAAACAAATAGATAAATAAATCGACTAAAAAATTACTACTACTCCCTTAATAGAACACGATGGTATTGAATATTGCATTGGCTAGATTTATGGGACCCAACAGGTTAACTGACATCATTCGTGGCCCTAAATACAATCATCTAGTGTTAGCCTGAATGAATAGTATTACTGTGGCACTATCTTATTGAAGTGGTTAAGGTGGCGTTCCATAGTTATGATGAAGTCCTAACATAGGTTCGAATATTGTTGACTGCCTGACGACTATCGCTTGCCCGTGATAAATATAAAGCAATCTAAAAGATACAAATATAATATATATACCTGTATATATATATATATATATATATATATATATATATATATATATATATATATATATATATATATATAAGCATCGTAAACCATACCACTGCTTTTTACTTTCACTATCTTATGCTTCAATGCTTTTACCATTTCCGTGTCCAGCTCATGAAACAAGTTTCTCGCAACTTTCTTGGACTCTCAACTTCCTGGAGCTTTTGAGAATAAGCTCGTTACGGTTCACTTCCTTTTGAGTGGGTCCACTAAAGGAAGAAACCAACTAGATTTTATATACAGTATATATATATATATATATATATATATATATATATATATATATATATATATATATATATATATACCGGTATATATATATATATATAATATATTGTGAAGTGGGTAGAGGAACACTATGAATATCAACACAACTGGCACATGTAGGCCTATTTAGATGGAAATAATCTTTGTGTTTTGCACTTCAAAAATATATCCCTAGCTTTTTCTGTTTTATATTTCAGACATTTATATGCGTCATACAATTAAATTTGTAATAAATGCTAAATTGTTGAAACATTCACATATAAGTTCAAATTAACCAAACGTGTGAGCTGGATGTTACAGTGAATGTTGTATTTCGTACACACATATGTTATAGTGTAGTCCTTTAGGGTGTGCCGTTGATGTTGCTATAGCTAGTTACACTAAAGTAAACTATAGGCTTTCAATTTATCCACCATGATCCTATAGGATACAATTACGTGGATGATACTCTTACAATATATGTATATATACATACACAAATATAATATTTGTTTAATATTTAAAATCGACTAAGGATTATTCTGATGTTATGTTTGATAGGGAGCTCAATGTTTGCATTAATTTGTCATCAAAATACTCAGCTTCTCAATTAACCAATATTTTGACAAATCCTATATAAAATGAATGGTTGATTATAGTTTTCTTCTGAAATACAAAATATATATTGCAAACTAACATTATTCATGACAAATTGGAGTGTATACTGGGTAAAAATATATCCTTGACTACGAATTAATGTTTTCGAAACCTCCCAAGCAATGACCAACCGATAATTGACAAACATGAAAACAAATATAATGTGTTGCACGAACAAAAATTTATATTTGCTTAAAATAATGATAACTTCGGTTAAAACATATCTTCAAAAAGTTGACACAATGATTATAAACACTATTTGAGGAGAAGCACTTTATAGACAAAGTTTTACAGATAGCTTTTAGGTCAATAACATACACTGAGATAGAGAGAGAGAGAGAGAGAGAGAGAGAGAGAGAGAGAGAGAGAGAGAGAGAGAGAGAGAGAGAGAGAGAGAGAGAGAGAGAGAACAGGAGTAAGTAGGATTGAGACTTTTTATTGGGAAAGATAGATGACAAGGCTAAACCTGTCCGCCTGATGGTTTTCTGATTACCTGATTGTTGCTGGTGATGACTGGTCTCGATAAGGTTGACAGGGGCAGGCGAGAGGCTCCTTGCTACATCTGGCACTGGAGTTCTCGAAAAGAGGCTCCAGTCCTGACGTTATGCTTGACTTACATTGTGCTGGCTTAATAATCCAATAAAGTTGAAATCCTATTTTAACTAACTAATTATCATCCGTATGGGGTCTCTCTGATATAAGTTTGTTTTCTTCACGAGGGATACAACATACACTAGGACCCTGGGCGACTTAAGGGGAGATTTCAACTCGAGGGATATTATTCCCGACCCGTATCTCCATGTTTAGCCCCATTGCTTTGGAGGTTCTAAGATGTTCGCCCCATTAGTTTGGCGATTTTAAGAACTTTCGCCTCATTTCTGTCAATTTTAAGACCTTTCGTGCCATGTAGGTGTCTATTTTTCCTGGCGAGCGATAGCAAGCCTGTAACTCAAGAGGAATTGGCCTTTGGCCGGGAAATTTTTTACCGAAACATTTACAAATTCATCTTGAAAGGGGGTCTAGAGGGTGTAATTTTAAGCTTGATAGAGGTCTAGAGAACAAAAGAAATGTCCCCTTAAGTATCTGTCATGATAGGTGGGAGTTGCAGGGGTGAGAGTGAAGGGATGGGGGGGGGGGGGGGGCCCCGGAGAGGTAGGACAGGGAGGCGGAAAGAGTGGGAGGGTGGGATTAAAGAGCATAACTCGCCTAATTACATATTCTCAGAATCTTCATTGTTAATGTACGGTCTCGCTAATAAGTCATGTTTCAGCTGCCATTACGTTTGGTTCGCTCTGTCCTGTATTAATGTCTGTAAGATGTTGAATAGGGTGGGTAAGTGTGGGAACAGGTTTGTATATCTCATGTCGAGATATTGCTGATATCAATTATGGATCAAAATATACTTGGTGCCGGGACATTACCTATTTGGCCGACTGTACAACACACCCCTATGTATGAGTTTGAGGTCCAGGCTTCATCAATTCGATAGAGCTGCACCATTGGCGATCATTGCTGTACACCAGGACCTCACAATCAAAATAAGGCTGATGACGACAAATGTTGATGTAGAAACGTCATAGCAAAAGTAAGGATGTTCGTTTTTACTATGGTGTTGCCTTCCCTTATACGCCTTTACTTCACGCCTTTACTATTACCACTATTAATGATATAACACAAATGCACATACACACAACACAATCTTCCGCACACACACACAACACCAGCTTTACCACACATACACACACACACACACACACACACACATGCATATAAACATAACACTTACAGACACACACAGTGCAATATCTATTATGCCTCCTACACAAACATAACACTAAACCATAAGCCAGAATTGCAGGAACCATAATTGTCAAGGTTATACCAAGCCAATTAACGTCCTCCTATAAACTCAATTAGTGGAGAACAAGCACGAGTGTGTCTCATATGACCAGGGATGATGATAAAGGCCTTCTGGTTCAATCACACTTAGGTAAATCTAGGATATTTCTAAGAGCAGGTAGAGTATTACAACTAACTACTGTAATGCTAGGTAATATTTGTAAATGTACTGATGATGCATAGCATTCAACTGTAGTCAAGCGTAATATCTCTCCTTTGAAATGTAAGTGTTGTAACAGCCATCCGAGACTATTACCAATCTCCTTACTCAAGGGAGATGGTAAACAACCAGGGTAAGTAGTGTAGTGTCTGAAGCAGCGCGAACGCTCGACTCTTGGGTGGGAATTCAATTAACTCGCTATTCATTAGACCAGCCGGCTGGCTGTTATGCTAGTTGATTAGCTACCGGAAAAGGTAATGTATAAGTACTGACCTACGATAGGCAATAATCTATGTTAGCTAGGTTATAGTACCAGGCAAAGCACAAAAACACACTTATCATAAAGAGCATTTTGGGTATATTTATGAGCCAGTGAAGTATAACAAGTAACTTACGATAGCCAACATTATAAGTTAATTATAGAAATAGGTAACATATAACATCAATTACGAAAGGCAATACATTTTTCAGTGGGAAACTAAGTTTTCTCGACCCTAAATAACGTAAATAATACTAATTACATATTTTACTTTATAAATCGGCATTGTTCGAGGTTAATCGACAATGCCAAACAAATTGAAAGAACGATCGTACGGAAAGGGAGAACAAACACTTGGAACGATATTTATGTTATCACTAGAAATTGACCACTTCTCATATGAATTGCCATTGTTTGCACAGTGTTCGACATATTGGAGTTGCTTTCGACAAACATAATTTGAAAGCTCATGGAGATAAGAGACTATTGACTGCAATTAATTAGTGTCAGGCAATCAAACAAGCTGCTTTATTGCTTTGCTCAGCCAGTTATTGTGATTGGGTATATTACTCCATACTGTGTTGTAGTTGGTTAATGCGACTGAATCGATGTGATGTTAGAGTCGGTTATGTGTGTGTGTGTGTTACTCAGTTACTTGTTCGTCAAGGGGAATCCACGCAATGCGAGCTAAGCTCATTATTATCGCGCCTCCTTAACTGGGAATGTATTGCGTGAAATGCATGTTAAGTGTTTTATGTACTGTTGGAATGGCTGTGGATGTGTGTGTAGTCTGTATTTAGCCAATTGGCGACATCGGAAACGAAGGCTTAGGGTGGATCTGTATGGTACCATTCTCACTATAGACGGTACCGTCTCGCCCGAAGGCTTAGGTAGCCATCAGCTTAGGTGAACCATATGATACCCATCTCGCCTTGTACCATTTTTGCCAACCCCAGATGGGACGTCACAACGTCGTCCACTTATTCCAGGTACCTATTTACAGCTAGGTGAACTGAGGCTAACACATGAAAGGAGACAAGCCCAATTTGTCTCCGCCCGGCCGGGGATTGAACCCCCGACCCCTCGTGTGTGAGACGAGAGCTCTACCTACTAGGCTACGGGCTGTGTGTGTGTGTGTGTGTGTGTGTGTGTGTGTGTGTGTGTCAATGTAGGCTATATGCAGTGTTAAAAGTAATGCTTGCTCTGAACATTGATTTAGGCAGATCCGTTACCCTTGATATTCGTATGTGTCCCGGCTTAATGATGGGTCTAATGTCAATTTATATCACACATTATCTTAATAAATAAAAGTCAATGTTCGTCTGTCTGTCTGTCAGTTACCCGACCTACCCGACCTTTGTTACTAAACTCCTCCCACAGTTTTGGTGCCAGTTGGGAGTGTGGGGCACCATTGGAAAGCCCAGGCTTTGGAGATGGTTTTAGGCGAGTTTAGAAGAAATCAGAGACACTTTTGTTTAATACATTATTCGGCAGAACTTATGTAGTATACGGGAGTGAACAAAATGCGAAAAAATGGCCGTTTGGGCAGAAGGAGGCCTCCGATCGAAAAGGTGTATGGAACGAAAGTTGTTCGCAGCTCCCCAAAATGGGGGTACGGATGAGGTCAGATCCAAAATCGGAGGTCATTTAGCGGCCGAAATCGAGGTCGCCGTTTAATGAGGCACAGGGAGGTCGAGGCCGGTGATTATGGTAGTAGTAGTATTGTGATGATTGTGGTAGTAGTGATTGATGATGGTGATTATGGTAGTAGAATTTAAACCCGGGCAACGCCGGGTACCCCTCCTAGGGGGGGTGCGGGGGGGGTGGGGGAAGAGAGAAGGGTGTGAGTAAGAGAGAGAGGGAGAGAGAGATGAATTGGTAGTAGTAGTATTTGTGGTAATAGTGATTGATGATGGTGATTATGGTAGTAGAATTTAAACCCGGGCAACGCCTGGTACCCCTCCTAGTGAACCAATATAATTAAGGTTGCCAGTTGTGAGATAGACCTAGTTAGAGTTATTGATAGTTACTGACACTGGTGCTGCCTACCTCACTATACTGAGCTGGATAATTATTGGTGTTAAAGGGAGAGGGTTATATTTTCTGCCCCCCCCCCTCCCCCCCCCCCCCCCCCCCCCCTCCCCTCCCCCCCCTTTCTCCCTCATTTTAACCCCATTAGTTTTCCGATTTTAAGACATTTGGCCTATTAGTTTGTCGATGTTTTAACTTTCCACCCAATGTATTTGTCAATAATAAGACCTTCTTTGTCATTTAGGTGTAGATTTCTTCCTGGCGACCGATAGCGAGCCTGTATGTACAAATTTATCGTGTAAGGGGTCTTAATTGGGAGTGTTTGTTCAAGCTTGATGGAGGTCTAGGGAGCAAACTACAAAAATTATAAACATATTGATAATATATAAATTATAAACATATAGATAATATACAAATTATAAACATATAGATAATATACAAATTATAAACATATAGATAATATACAAATTATAAACATATAGATAATATACAAATTATAAACATAGATAATATACAAATTATAAACATAGATAATATACAAATTATAAACATATAGATAATATAGAAATTATAAACATATAGATAATATACAAATAACATATAATATAAAAATTATAAACATAGATAATATACAAATTATAAACATATAGATAATATACAAATTATAAACATATAGATAATATACAAATTATAAACATAGATAATATACAAATTATAAACATAGATAATATACAAATTATAAACATAGATAATATACAAATTATAAACAGATAATATGCAAATTATAAACATATAGATAATATACAAATTATAAACATATAGATAATATACAAATTATAAACATATAGATAATATACAAATTATAAACATATAGATAATATACAAATTATAAACATATAGATAATATACAAATTATAAACATATACAGTAGATAATATACAAATTATAAACATATACAGTAGATAATATACAAATTATAAACATATAGATAATATACAAATTATAAACATATACAGTAGATAATATACAAATTATAAACATATACAGTAGATAATATACAAATTATAAACATATACAGTAGATAATATACAAATTATAAACATATAGATAATATACAAATTATAAACATATAGATAATATATTTATTTTTTAAAGAGGCCTCTCGAAGTCAAGGGGACTACGAACCAAATCACAGAATTTGAGTTTTCACTGGTTCCCAATAGGTGGCAGCACGCTCTATCATGCTGTGAAGACCGAATTGGGAATTTCGCCCTTATGTGCACGTTGCATAGGGTTGAGCGTCTCGTGTTTTGACTCGATAAATGTACGGATGAAGTAGGGCAAAGCGGAGGTATATGGGCCTAGCCGCCGCGCGCGGCTGACCAATGGGAGGGCGGCTATGTTCCCGCGTGTTTGTGTCGCGGCTCCCGGCCAATCAGAGCTGCCGTCTCGCACCTCCCCACATCAGTCATGTGGCGGGAGTTTTTTAACTGGTCATTCTCGCTCGCTCTCCCTGTTTTTACCCATATTTCACGGTGTTTGAGGCTGAATAATGTGTGATACTAGTGACCCAGATGTGGGGGAAGGTTCACCGTTGATGCCTAGTAGAAAACGGCACCCTGAAACCTGGAAAAGTGTAGTTAAGAAGAGTAAAAGAGATCGTGGTGGTGAGTATGTTTCTCGTAAGGGCACTGTTGTAGGGGCTCGTGTTTTGGGGCTCCCGTGTAGTTGTGCTATGAAGTGCTATGATAAGGTGGGGAGGGATCATGTGCAAACTGTTTTCGATGCTTACTGGGGACTGGGCAGCCACGATGCCCAATCTAATTATATTCTGTGCCGAGTTAGTGATTGTCAGAGTAAGAGAGTGCGGGTGAAAGGGAGGGAGAGCCGTCGCAGTGTTACTCGTTCATACAGTGTCATGAGCAATAATATTAAACAAGATGTGTGTATGGTCACCTTTGAGAACATGCATGCCATTACACATAAAAGAGTGCGTAATGTGATGACCAAGGCTGCTTCCTTACCTAGTGGGACACTGACACCAGACCAGCGGGGCCGCAAAGAACCACCAAACAAAACCAGTGACATTCTCCTTACTGTGGTGCGAGATTTTTGTAAAGAGCTGCCCACACTTCAGTCACACTACTCTAGAATGAAGAACCCTGAACAACTCTACCTGCCCCCTGGATCAACCTGGCACGGACTTTACAAGGCTTTTCAAGAATATTTAGTGACGAAGGACCACCCCAAGGATGCAATGATTGAGTCCAGGTTTAAGGCGAAGGTCCAGGAATACAAAATAAGTATCCAAGCCCCTCGTAGCGACACATGTTCAACTTGTGACACCCTTAAAATTAAAATACAAGCCCTCGACCCAGAGAAAGACCAAGATGCCATCGCAACTCTTACTGTACAGCGCCATACACACCAAGCCAACGCAGCTGCTAGGAGGAATTTTATCAATGTCTACATAAAGGATAAGAGTCCGGGGATTATAGCGATTGCAGTCGACCTACAACAGACACTACCTACCCCAAAGTTGACTGTCAGTGCCCAGTATTACCGCTGTAAACTCTGGACATACAATCTTGGAATACACAACCTGAAACCAAACATCCATATTTTTATGTTTGGAACGAGAGTGAAGCCAAACGCGGGTCAGTCGAGGATGCTAGCTGTCTCAACCACTTCCTCGAGAATCACATACCTGGCCAGGGATTGTACAAGCTAATAGTCTTTTCCGATAACTGTGCTGGCCAGAATAAAAACATTAATCTTGTACTATTCTATCTTCGCCTCATTCACTCCAAGCGTTTCTCGGGGATACACCAGTACTACCTAGAGAGTGACCACTCCTTCCTGCCCTGCAACCGTGACTTTGGTGTGCTGGAGAAGCACCAGCGGCCCCATGAGGTGTACACCACGGAGGACTACTGCAAGTACATGAGGTCCTGCGCAAGGCCGATCCTGCTACCGTTGTCCGTATGTCTGCTGATGACTTTTTGGACTACGAGGTCTTTCAGCAGCACATCTCGAAGGCCGGGGAGACGGCATCGGGGTTCAAGGCGGCCAAGCGACTGATTGCCTCCAACTAACACCCCCACTGCATCAAGGTGTCAGGTGGGTATGCTGATGGCTTCTATGAGGCCCGGGAATGGAAGCTTCAGAAAGGCCGCTCCAACAACTATAACCCGGACACCTTTGACCTCTGTAAGGTCGCCCTGCCCAAGAGGTACCCCAACAGAGTGGTGCTGAACAAAAAAAAGCTGAATCACATTAAGTACCTCTCCACGTTTGTACCTCAGGCCTATCAGGACTTCTACACCAAACTCTTCGCTGCCCAGGATGCATTGGGTGGTGGTGGTCACGACAGTGGGGATGAGGAATCCGATGTCGACGACCCCTTCGATGACATCCTCGATTACTAACCCCCCCCCCCCCCTCCCACCTCTCACATTGACAAGCGGATTGGGCAGCAGTTTAGAGGTAAATAATATTAAACTTTATAATGATTTTATTACCATTGTTCACACATCAAACACGAAGGAACTAAGTCTTTTCTTATAATTTATGAAATTAAATTATAAAATGTAATTATGGGAATTATGCTTTCTAATTTGGACTAAATCTTAGTTACATCATGGTTATTCAAAAATATGAGTATGAAATAAATCGGCCCATAATTACGGATACACAAAAAAAAAAAAAACCCATTACGGGTTTGTTTGTGTTTTTTAGGAATTACAGATTTTCACACAAACACTGATACGATTTCATCCATTTATTTACACTCTATCTTTTGATTATGCTATAATATAATTTGTGTGCATTTTTTATGTTTTAATAAAACACCACCAAACAGGCAGATGGAAAAACACTCATACAACACGCAATTTTTGGAATTTTGCTTAAATGTTTCGGCTGTCTCCTAGTTATTGCAAAATGTTGTAATGTTCCAAGTATGAATGTAATCTAATGATATTTACGGGTACATAAAAAAAAAAAAATATGTGTTTGTTGGTGTTTTACCTAATAATTACGGATTTCCACAAAAACATTGCTATGATTTTTCTTTACAATGTGTACACTCATTCTTTTGATCATACTACCATAATAATATGTATGCATTTTGTATATTTTGATAAAACACCATAAAACATGTCGAACGAAAAACACGCATAAAACACGCAATTTTTGGAATATTGCCTTCAAATTTGAACTGCTTCTTAGTGTTATCAAGTACTCTGAAATTATCATGTTAGAATTTAAATTGAACAATAAACACACATACACAAAAACACACCCCTTGGTGTTTTATGGTGTTATTATTATTTTCAGATTTTCAGAAAAAAACACCATCATTTTTATTTGTCAGGTCGAGAGCTTTCCATTGATGTATAATATTGTCATAGGAGTATAGTTTTGGAGTGCAGTACCTTTCTTAGACTTTAACCCCTTATTACTCGAAACTGTGATTTGGTTCGATGGCCCCTTGACTTCGAGAGGCAATTTAAATTTATTTATTATTATTTTACAAATTATAAACATATAGATAATATACAAATTATAAACATATAGCTAATATATGAATAAATACGTTCATTCCTCCTTAAGGGGAGGATTTTAGTTTGTTTCCTACTCCTCCAGCAATCTAAAAATTTCACCCCCTTTCAAGATAAATTTGTAAATTTTTCGGTATAAAACTGTCCCGGCCGAAGGTCGGTTACTCTTAAATTACAGGCTCGCTATCGCTCGCTAGGATAAAACCAACACCTAAATGGCACGAAAGGTCTTAAAATGTATAGAAATGGGCTGAAAGTTCTTAAAATCGTCAAAATAATTGGGCGAACGTCTTAAAATTAGAAAAACAATGGGGCTAAACCTGAGATAGAAAGGGATCCAGGAAAAAAAATCCCTCAAGTGGAAATCTCCCCTTAAGGGACGCTACAATAAACAGAGCTGAAGCGAATAAATACAGTGTCTCTTTGTAACTATAAACCCTCATTAACCCTTTAAATAGGATGACATGTCTTCTCTTTATGCTACCACTAGACGATGTATTAGCTTGGAATGGAGCTGTGAGAGTCATTGTGTTGGCTTGTAGAGGTCATTCCTGAGCTGAATGAAATCGTCCGTGGTCGATTGTTTTCTACCTGGCGATTAAGTTTTTTTTTTTAGTGTGTTTCCTAGACTTCCATCAAGCTTGAAATTACACCCCCTTGAAAGATAAATTTGTACATTTTTCGGTAGAAAAATTTCCCGGCCGAAGGCCGATTCCTCTTAAATTGCAGGCTCGCTATCGCTCGCCAGGAAAAAATCGACACCTAAATGGGACGAAAGGTCTTAAAAGTGACATAAATTGGGTGAAAGTTCTTAAAATCGCCAAAGTAATGGGGCGAACGTCTTAAAATCTCAAAAGCAATGGGGCTAAACATGAGGAAGAAGGGGGTCAAGAAAAAAAACACTCAAGTGGAAATCTCCCCTTAATATACACACTCAATCACTGATATTGTTTATACTTAACCCCTCATGTACCGTCGACATCATTTATATATTTTCTTTTGGCTACTACTAATCGATTTTATTAAGTTTAGGAAGGTTCTCTAGCCAATATATGGCTGCGACGTATTTCAATCAACCCCTTTAACTACCTGACATCCTTCCTAAGCTGCATCAAATCATCTAAACAGAGCTAGACTCGTATGCAACAAACGTCGCTGGTATAGAAAGGGTATAAGCCTTAATAGAGCAAGTGACCCAATTTGATCAAGCGAGGGCCGGAACAACACAATTTGATCAAGCGAGGGCCGGAACAACACAATTTGATCAAGCGAGGGCCGGAACAACACAATTTGATCAAGCGAGGGCCGGAACAACACAATTTGATCAAGCGAGGGCCGGAACAACACAATTTGATCAAGCGAGGGCCCGGAACAACACAATTTGATCAAGCGAGGGCCGGAACAACACAATTTGATTAAGCGAGGGCGGAACAACACAATTTGATCAAGCGAGGGCCGGAACAACACAATTTGATCAAGCGAGGGCCGGAACAACACAATTTGATCAAGCGAGGGCCGGAACAACACAATTTGATCAAGCGAGGGCCGGAACAACACAATTTGATCAAGCGAGGGCCGGAACAACACAATTTGATCAAGCGAGGGCCGGAACAACACAATTTGATCAAGCGAGGGCCGGAACAACACAATTTGATCAAGGGAGGGCCGGAACAACACAATTTGGATCCATCTCACTAACACTCCCACTCCACTAAGGTCTAATTCAAAGTTGTCTTAAGGGGAAGTTTTTAGGTTTGTTCCCTAGACCTCAATTAAGCCTAAAAATAGACCCTCTAGACCCTCTTTCAAGATAAATTTGTACATTTTTCGATAGAAAAATTTCCCAATTTTAAGAGGAACCGGCCTTCGGCCGGGACATTTTCTACCGAAAAATTTACAAATTTATCTCGAAGGGGGGTCTAGTGGGTGTTGTTCTAAGCTTGATGGAGGTCTAGGGAGGAAACTAAAACAATATATATGAATAAATTAATTAATAGACCAAACAAAAGGCCAGTCTCCCCTTAATAGGATGCGTGTAAAAAAAAAAACACACACAAACAAATAGCCTCAGCCATCAACTAGAGGGCATCAGCTCCAGAAAGACGGTAATCTTGTATGTACTGTATATAAAATCGCCTGCACTGACAAGTGGTACACACTTTATTGAATGATCTTGACAGTAATATCAAAGTTGAGAGACTCCATTGAAGTACATTCCACGATCAATGTTCACTGCCTCAAGTTTATCAGGAAATCTTGTGCCAGCTATTTGTGCAGGCGGCTGTCCATGTCCTTCCTAGGCTTAATAAAATCATCTAACGTTAGCCAGAATAAAAACAAAATGTAATTTAATGTATACTATCTATCTATCTATCTATCTGTTGCAGGGCGCCTTAATTACTCTCCTTTATAAAGACGGCCATACGCAAAACGCCCCTAAGCGTACCTGTACCCTGTGTGAAGGACATCCTGTTCCATTTGATTTAAGGGGGATCACCGGATTTGTTTTATCTATCTCTCCTTTTCTCTCTTTCCCTGGCTTGTATCCATTCGGCCCCATTCAGCCAACTGTTTTAAGACGTTTATCCCCATCCAGATGTTGATATCTTCCTGGCGAGCGATAGCGAGCCAGCATTGTATGGAGAAATCCGGCTTCGCCGGAGAAATTTTACTATCGAGAAACATACAAAATTAGCTTGCTGTCAAAACATAAATATATGTATGCTGACTCGCTACCGCTCGCCAGGAAAATATTGACACCTGGATGGGGGTAGGCGTCTTAATTAAACAGTAGGTTGAATGGTGCCGAATGGATACAAGCCAAAGATAGAGGGAGAGAAAGAGAAAATAAATGAGGTGGGCTCCCTTAAAAACTTACAATATTGGCGCTCCATGTTTATCCTAATGAGGTAAGCTGCTTAGACCTTATCCGTTTACAAGTGAACTGTATTAAATGTTAACCCTTTCAATCATTATTTAACCCTTCATTAAACCATTATTTAACCATTATTCAACCCTGTTAGTCATTTATCAGTGAACTGTATTTAAAACTTTTGTTATCAGATGACGATGTTTTGCATGCTGTACGAACCACACCCCAGAGGATTATCTTCTACAAAGGGACTATTTTTCAAAGACAGATACAAAGCCGAGACTACATGGAGGTGTTCTTTCAGGCTCCCTTCTCCCTCATGTTTAGCCCCATTAGTTTCGAGATTTTAAGACATTCGCCCCATTAGTTCGCTATTTTAAAACCTTTCGCCCCATTATTCTTAGGTTCCTTCCTAGACGTCCATCAAGCTTACAAATATTCCACAGGACCCCCCTTCGAGATAAATTATTAAAAACCCCAGCCGAAGGCCTGTTCTTCCTAAATTGCTGGCACGCTATCGCTCATCAGAAAAAAAATCGATCCTTAATTGGCACTAAAGGTCTTCATATCGCCAAGCTATGGAGCGAATGTCTTTTAATCTAAAAAGTTAAGAAAGACCGGGGCCAGAAAACTCCTCTAAATGAAACAGGTCATGCATATACTACATCGGTATCTATATTGGGTATAATGTCACTTGTCCGTCAAAACTACATATTTAGCGTAACTTTGCGTACCCACACCGCAGCAACACTGCTCAAGAAACCGGTTTGCTGAAATTCTGGTGTGTAAAGGCGATGTCACATTAGCGCTTTATCCGGCAAATTTTTTCGGACAATTGTAGTCGAGTAGCTTCTGAATTATTATTGTGTAATATTGCAGTCACCGAAAGTTATTTACCTTCCGTCTAGCTGCCGATTATAATGCGAACAAAACTTATATATTGCGAACAAAATTGACCTCGAAAATTGACGGGACAAATCGCTCGTGAGACACCAGCTTAAAACATGGGTTCATTCTCGGAAACTGAAGCTAATGGTAAACAAATATAATCATATGCGGAAGAGGACATAATGATCTGGTGCCATGTAATGAAGTTTTAGTTTTGGTTTTAGAGCTCAGGACACGAACCTTTTATTATATTATGTTGTGGAGAGATGAAGGGGATCCAAAACTCTGACCAATTATGAGACAACTATTTACAAAGGATACACATGGCTGGAATAAATTCACTGTGTGAACATAACGCATGTAAAACGTATTCAAATATTACAATAATATTTAGTATGCCTTCACAAAATATGTACTGGGTGGGCCATTAAAAAGAACGCTAACATAAAGGAACATACGGAAGTATAAACAGAATTGAAGGTATAACGAAGATATATTTCATATAGGGTAGTTGACACTAGTAAAACTAGTGGTAATTATTATGTGCGTAACATTCCGAGAAGCAATTATGATACACAGAAAAAGCATTTTGAAAACGTAAGTGAAACACATCAGTCGGATAACCGACTTTCTCTATCAATGTTCACTGTATCGTGTATATCATATATTAGTGTCTATGTAGTCATAAACGCCGTCTAAATAATTTCGAAGCAATCTTAGGTTGAATTGAATCATCCATATTCTACCTGATATATGTGTTTCGGAGCTTTGCTTAGTTTGAGAGCTCGAAATGTATCAGCTTTAGCGACCACGGCTGTACAGATACTGTAATTTTGTCTTAATTTAACTAACAAAAAAAATAGTATTTCATGCCAAGCAATGTTTGTTTAGTTATGTAATGTTATTTATATAAAAGGAGGTATCAATAATAGAAAGAGGTTCGAATTATTTTCATAAGCCACAACTTGTATGTCACATTACTATTGGGTTAATCTAAGCATGCCAATGATTGCATTAATTGTTGAAGCTATACGAGACTGAATCTAGTGTTCTTAACATTTCTATTACAAATATACGCATTTCGTCGATTTATTTAGACCGATCAAGTAATTATAAATGGTCAGAATTTGTGTCTTTGAGTGTAGATGTGTCATAGATTAAACAAAATCTACTAATTGTCTCAGCATGTGAGTTATAAAGTTAATCATGTATAATTAGGAATGTGAAAACTGACACAGTCACGGTCACCAATTCTGACGAGGTTTGAGCCCTCGAACTGATACAAGATTGAGAATAGTTAAAAGATGCAATTCAATCTATGATTGTATCCAAGTTACACACACACCCACACACATAACGGATCGCGATGGTTCTGTGGTCTTCGGTGCTGTGTGGTCTCGCGCAAGGTTAAGAGATACAACTTTTGTTGTTTTGTTGTATCTCTTAACCTTGGTCTCGCGCTGACTGCGGGCGCAAATGTTCGAATCCACCAGAATCCTAAAGGGTTTTTCGGCCATAGCGACGGAGAGAATTGTATCGTGGTTCCTCCCTAACCAAGCTTCTATCAGCCTGTGATAGCCTATACATCTTCTCACCAATACAAAGTGCATCTGTGTATGCACTTGGTGGGAAGCCAGGCACCTCACGGTCGCCAAAGGTTGCATGTGACCTCATATTTAAGGTAGAATAAGTATTGTACTGTACCTAGGTTTAAGAAAAACTCCGTAGATTTTCAGCCTCAGGGGCTGCAATGAACAATAAACCGACAATTATTATTCTTGTTATTATTATTATTATTTACACACACACACACACACATTCTGCCATACAATCATTGGCGACTGGTCCACCGATGAAACAAAAATATTGGAACATTCTTCGAGATTGGAGGAGACCACAATTCTGGAGCTAGTGAATGAAGGAGGAGGCCAGACATAATAATGAAAGCAATATACTTATGCGAACAAATCTGACAGGGTCTTGATTGGCCGTTATTTGCATAGAGTTATAGGAGGTATATTGTAAGACTTTCATTCGCTAAGTAATATACAGTGTACAAGTATAGACACATTCAAAAGGTGTGTCCTATAGAAATAATTTTAACCCAGTCACATCTTGAATATAACATTTTAAAACCTCTAACTACACATGAACAAAGTTTGTCATATTCAATGTCTTTCAGTCTTGTTGTGAAGTTTATCATTTTTTTATCACGACAATAAACTTCAATAAATATGATTTTGAATGTGTCTTGTAAGGAAGATTGTACACATGTTGAATTGTTGCTAAAGTTTAACAAAGACGTTGAAAGTATTCAAATGATACTTGGATATCTGTGACGGAGTGTCTTTAGTAAACAGAGAACTAGTCCCATTATAATTTCACCTTCAATGGTTCAACTCCCACTTGATGAATGAAAATATTTTAAACACAAAATCGAATATATTACTATAAACCCTTAACTTGTGTGTGTGCCTATGCTTATGTGTGTTGTTGCTTCTTTTTGTTTTCTTTTCTTTTCTGGTAATAGAATATATAACCAAATTCCACTGTATGGTGTGGATGTATGACATGACCTCTAAGCGAAACTGTATATAATGTATAGTGACAGTTCTTGGAAGTATTATTCGCCTGATGTGGAAGATATAAAACTATTTTGAGGCACCCATACTCCCCAGTACCAACCCTAAGCCCAGTGAAAATACTGCGGCCTGGCGGAAAATGTTACCTGCAACCTGGGCCGGCTGGGCTATATATCACTCCCATGACCAGTCTACACCCTTCTGACAATCAGAGAGTAATATATATATGGTTGTTTATTGATTTTTAGACACTTCATATTAGGGAGAACTGTTTTTTTTTTTTTTTTGGATAAGGTGGCTTGTTTGGGTGGGGCGGGGGACAAAAATTGCAATATCACGTGGGAGGGTATTGGTTAATGAAAGTATTTGATCATCCCAGGATTTGAACTCGGGACATCACATACGAAACTTAAACACTTGAACCATTACACTACCAAGACAGTTAAAGGTTTAGCACATGACCATGGTTAATATCCACTTATCGAATACTGAATATTAATATAATCATGTACTGGACCCAACTTCACTATAAATAATGCTTTAGCAAGAGGCAAGAAAAATGTATTGATCATAAACCTCAAAGGACTGACCTTGCTATGAACTGTTCCTGAACCTATAGAAATAATCCTAATTATTGTTTAACTCTTAACATCAATCACTCCAAAGTTAAATTAATGAAAACATGTGAGCCTCCTTGGACTCTAACTCGAGACACCACCTACAAAACTTAAGCACACAATTACACCAGCAAGACAGTTAAAGTCTCGGCAAATGACCATAAATGGATAAATGGATATTAATCCATTTATCGAATAATGTATATCAATATAATAATGTACTTGACCCAACTGCACTATGGATAGAGAATGCTTTGCGAGAGGACCACTACTATAAGACCACCGTAAGACAACCTACCAAAACAACAATCATCAACAACAACCAAAACAACAATCATCAACAACAACAACCAAAACCAGGTAAACAACACAAGACTCAGTACAGAATTATTAAATCGCCACCACAACACCAAAAAACCCACAGAATTATTAAAACCACAGAATTATTAAATCACCACCACAACACCAATAAAACCACAGAATTATTAAAACCACAGAATTATTAAATCACCACACCAATAACACCACATGATCGTCATTACGGCACTAGTAAGGGGAGGCAGACCGTTTTTCTGGACCCCCTTCTCCCTAATGTTTAGCCCCACTAGGTTTGAGATTATAAGACGTTCGGTCCATTTGTTTGGCGATTTTAACACCTTTCGCCCCATTTCGGTGTCAATTTTAAGACCTTTCGTGCGATTTAGGAGTCTATTATTTCCTGGCGAGCTAAAGCGAGCCTACAATTTTAAGAGGAACTGGTCTTCGGCCGGAAATTTTTTCTACCGAAAAATGTACAAATTTATCTTGAAGGGGGGTTTAAGTTTTTTTTCTTCTAAGTTTGATGGAGGTCTAGGGAGGAAACTTTAAAAATATATGAATACATTAATTACTAGACCAAACAAACGGTCTGCCTCCCCTTAATATAATCATATTACCATCCAAACCTCAAATGACATACCAGAAGTAAAATACAACATCTCCATCACAACAACCACCAGATACCCCACAAAATCAGAGCATCAAGTTTCAAATCCTTAGACCAAACTTACATTATAACCCTCTAAACCTAATACAAATCACCAGAAGTTGCTGGCAGCTGTCTGTCAGGGAGTCCAACCGTCTTCGGCCGGTAACTTTATTAAAATGCAAATTTCTCTAGACACAACTTTGTGAATAAAATAGTGTGTGTGTGTATGTGTGTGTGTAAACTGATAGCCTATGTATGACTGTATATGTATCTCTATAATGTGCTAAAGAGAGAAACATAAATATAAATGGGTCTGTATCTGTCTACTTGTGTGAGTGGCTCCCACCATGTTGGCTATGTGTAAGAAGGAGACCGAAGGCAAAGCCACCTGCAATGAGTGTCACCCCCTAAATTGAAAGAGGAAATTGGTTGGACAAGCGGAGCTTGAATCAGAGTCGTAGGATGAGGGAAAGATAGATTCAGGCAGATAATTCCAGAGTCGATGTGTTGAGTGGAAGACATACTGGGAAAAGTGGTTCACTCTTGAGTTAGAGAGTAGCACAGAATAAGGGTGGGAATGTGTTGTAAGGTGAGTGTCACCTACTCTCCATAATGGAGGAGAACACTGATTATTGTAATTGCGGTAGAAGAAAGAGAGATATGCAACATTGCGGCGTGCAGAGAGAGGTTGTAGAGAACTATATAGAGGACATGAATTTATGAGACATAAATGCTTTGGTTTCCACCCTTTCCAGAAGCGTGGTATGAGTGGAACCTCCCCACACATGCAATCAGTACCCGATATATGGGCGCACAGTATGTCTGTACAGAGCAGGAAACTGTGTGGAGGTAAAGAACCCAAGGCAATTGAGCACACCTAGCTTCTGGGAAGCTGTCTAAGCAAGAGTGGTAATATGGACTTTCCAAAAAAGCTCAGACAAAAAGGAAACTCCACAATATTGAGAGAGGACGAAGAAGAACACTCATTTCTGCTATAGCGGTAGAAGAGAGAAAGATATTCAACATTGCAGCGTGTAGAGAGAGACTGTAGAGAATTATGAAGAGGATCCCGGGGAATTGATGAGATGAAATACCTTTTCAATGAGTGCGGAATGGGTGGAGCCTCCCCACACATGAGAACAGTACTCGATACATGAGCACACGAAACCCTTATACAGAGTAAGAAGCTGTGCGGGAGTAAAGAACCCACGGACATGGCTGAGCACGCCTAGCTTCTGGGAAACTGTTTAAGCAAGAGTGGTAATATGATCTTTCCAAGAAAGGTCAGAGGAAAAAGAGACACACAGAATATTGAGAGAGGACAAAGAGTACAGTACCCCTGTACAGGGCAAGAAGCATTGTGAGGGTAAGGAACCCACAAAGACTGTTGAGCACACCTAGCTTATGGGAAATGGTTATGATAAGAGTGATAATATGGTCTTTCCAAGAAAGTTCAGCAGAAAAGGAGACACCAAAAATATAGAAAGCAGACAAAGAGTTAGTTTGAGTATTGTTGACGAGCAAGGGATAGTTGTGTGGAATAGTGTTTAATGGGTAGATATATGGAGAAATTGTCATGTCGAAGCATGGAAAACAACATTTAATCTGTTCCAATTGGATATTGTTGATAGATGAGATGACAGGTGTGCTATGGCCTCAACATGTGATTGTTGAAGTTGGTGTGAAAAGCTAGTCGAAGAGTATAAAGTAATATCACTGGCATATGAGTGGATACATCTTGACGTACAGTTTATTATTTATGGATATTTGAAATAAAATTGGAGATAGGACAAAACCCTGATGCACACCAGAGTTGATAGGTTTAGGAAGGGAGTGATAGCAATCCCCAATCACAGCTATGGAATAGTCAGAGAGGAAATTGGAGATAAAGGCACAGATAAAGGGATCAAAACCAAAGGATGGCAAGTTATAAACGAGGAATTTGTGCTAGACTCTATCGCAGCCTTTAGACTTGTCTAACGAATTAGAAAAGTTGACACCGAATTCCAAAAAGGAGGATGATACAAAAATAGTAAAATAGGAAATAAGATCCCCAGTAGAATGGCTTTTAACCCTCATCTAGCAGGGGGTTTTGGGCTTATTTGGGCATATTCAGGCCCTCCTGAATGATAAATAAAGTATCTGCATGAAATTAAATGTATTCAGCAAAAAACTAGGCGCTAAAAGCTTCAAAATGAGACCAGAACGAGCTACGTAGCACTCGTGGTTCTCAAACAGTGATACCACCAACATGGGAGTTTAGCGTATAGCGGTATATTTTTCCCAGCTATGCTCACTACTGGCTACACTGCCACCCTCTCGAGAACACAGGGAGGGTGAGTCAGTGGGCGGCGGTAGGCCCTGGGAGTCGGACGTGTGGCCCGCTGCACTCCCGGCCATTTGCACTCTATTTTAACCCTTTAAAAGCCATAATAATGCTCCTAACTTGCTGCAAATTGGTGCCCGGCTATAGCCAGGCGCCGCTCTTTAAGGGTTAATTAAGGAATCTGTATAGGTGGTCTGATTGTAAATTATGGGAAGACAAAATGCTTAAGTAAGTTGGAATTAAGAAGATATTAGAGGAAAGTAAAAGGCAGAAATGTTTGCCTAGGCAAGCATGCAGCACAGATACAGTTTTTTAGTACAACAGGAGGAACACCGCCTTCTTACTATTAAGCCCAGAGAGAACAGAAAGTACACTCGGATGCCACAGTCTCTAGCCCACTCATAAATATTCGTAGACTTCACACATTTCAAATTATGGAAGTATATCTCTGGAAACTAATTGATAAATATAGTTTTCTATGCATCAACTACACAACGATATATACTATTTATTGACGAGCAAGTTCTATCCAAAAATCAATCCAGAAAATTATAATTGCAAAGAGGAAAACATAAGGGGTCCACGATATTATATAAGGGGGCTAGAGACTATGGTATCCGAGTGTACATACTTAGAAGAGATTAAGATATTAGGTATCAGTAAGAGAGGGGGTGGAGAGTGAGGGCATAACCGGAATCATCTCTCTCTCTCTCTCTCTCTCTCTCTCTCTCTCTCTCTCTCTCTCTCTCTCTCACTATGGAAATTAGCAAAGTTCAGAAGCCCTATGAGAATTAACAAACTTGATATAATTATATGATTTCACACGAGCTGGGGCCTCATGTGAAATGAACGTGTGAGAGAGAGAGAGAGAGAGAGAGAGAGAGAGAGAGAGAGAGAGAGAGAGAGAGAGAGAGAGAGAGAGAGAGAGAGAGAACGAGAGAGAGAGAGAGAGAACAGAAATTTAGATAACTGCAACTTCTGGAAATGTCAGTAAACTGTGACAAACATGGTCCTGAGGTTATGATGCAGGTCAATATACGATGTCAGACACTGCACACGTAAATACACAAGTTACTAACTTCATTTACACAGACAGACAAATAAATAAACAGACAAATACAAACAGAAACAGAGGCAGATAGAGATACAGACACACAATTATATGAATAGATCGATGGCTATACCAGCAATACAATATTCTAGTTAATATGTTATCTATCCATATTTGTAAAGGGAATTGTATGACACTTCATTGTATTCTTAATTCGAATATAATAATTGAGAATCCTTGGCCAAGTATAAACTGATTACATTTTGTATTCGTTATTTTACACTTTGTCATTGATGTTATTGATATTGTATACTGTTATGGTCAGGTCCTCGGGATCAACTACCAAATGATTCACGCTTAGCATTGGTATTTAGTGCCCATCCATAGACTACAGTAGATCTGGACTGGACACGAAAATGGAACTTTGCAGTAAGGGACCCAAAATCGGAGAACGAACCCCCAAGTTCGAACCTCGAAACCGCGAAAATATGATATTTTCGCGGTTTCGAGGTTCGAACTTGGGGGTTCGTTCTCCGATTTTGGGTCCCTTACTGCAAAGTTCCATGTTCGTGTCCAGTCCAGATCTACTGTAGTCTATGGCCCATCAAGGGACTGGAGTTTTCGCAGAGAGGCTCCAGTCCTGACGTTCTTCTTGACTTACATTGTGCTGGCTTAATAATCCAATTGAGTTGATAGCCTCTGAAGTCCTATTTTAACTAACTAACTATGGCCCATCATATAATTAATCGTCAGACAATATATCCAAATTCATATTTGGGGCCGTACTGTAAAAGACGTGGGGTATCTTCTCCTTAAATATCCTTACTGTACCGGTGATATCCGTTTCATTATATTCTGGCAACTGTTAGAAGATTTTATTCAACTTAGGAAGGATGTGTAACAATAAAAAGGCTAAATACTGTATATAATCATCCTTTCAGCTAACTTGTATCCTTCTTAAGTTTAATAAAATGGTTTAAATGTAGCGGAAATGAAATATAAATTACGTCGCCGGTAGAGAATGTGTTAACGATGCTGCTGTAAAACATAAAAGCCGCTGTCACACGAGCGATTTTTCCGTCAATTTTCCATGAGCAAGTTTTTCTCGTCATATTTCGGGACTTTTTTGCACTGATTTCGGTAACTAGACTGAAAGTAGAGTATGTTAGGCGGTCGAATTCTGATGAAGTGTAATTTTTGAAGCTGCCAGACCATAATTGCTCGTAAAAAAATTACTCCGGCTTAAGGACCGGAATGAACCTCCTCCCCCTTGTTGGAACGGTGGCGGTCAAACCTAATGTTTTGCTGACCCCAATGTTTACCTCATAACCACCCGGGCATGGCGCACAGTAAAGGTGCTCCGGGGTGTTTAATATAACTAGATTCGAGGACAGTTTGTATGACGATAGCGCTTCTCATCTGGCTGCTTTCTAACATGCACACACAAATATGCTGATATTGTTTAGGTGTGTAGATTTGTTAAATGTAGAGATATGGAGTTATTTTGACAGTTACATTTTGTAACTCCTATATTGCTAGTATAGTTATATTTTGTACAAGGGCCTGTATGTCCACATTTACTTCAACATGATTGCCGGTGTTCGTGAAATTGAGCATTCCTAAATGTGTTATTGAGGACAACAATAATACTGTTAAATATATAAAGACTATTTATATTAATATTTGATGTCAAATTTTGTAATATGAACAAATGTAGATCTGCACATTTGGACCATAACTAACAATCTTTTGCAAACATGAAAGCGTACACTTGTACAGTATTAAGTGCCCCAACCCAGTTGCATGAAGTAACTGGTGACTTATGGTAGCATCACTTTGTTTGGTCCACAGATATGGATCCATAGGTGGTGTTTGTGTTGGGTCCAGAGGAAGGTGGAGGCGGGTGGCTGGAAATGTTTGCTGTGTGTGAGAGGTGGTTGCCTGTGTACATTATGATTGTTGGTGGAGCCAACACTATATAGGGTAGCTTTACCAATATACGATGCTTGCCAAACATTTACCTACATTGCTTATAACACAAATTATCAGAGCAAATGCCAAAGTTTACTGGAATTTAATGCTTGCAACATTGTTCAAGCTGCCTGATATGATATCAAATTACTCTAAATTATCCCGAAACCATGTACAAATTGTACACAGGTCTTCTATGATGCAACTTTGCATTGATACAATCATACAAAGAGAAGTGTAGGAAGGTTTTTCGAAGACCATATGGGTATAGACATAAACAAAGTAGAGAGGCACTCGGGAGAGCAAATACCTCTATAGACATAAACAAAGTAGAGAGGCACTCGGGAGAGCAAATACCTCCACCTACGCTGGCGGAGGTTTGTACTCTATCGATCGCCCCTAAATAGAATTACTTCTTCCTTGGCGAGTATCCTATTGACCACCAAATTTTGTGAACATTGGTTCATAACTTTGTGGCGGCTTACTCTGGTGGAGGTATACACTGTACAGATTACCTCCTACAGTAAATTGAATCACTTCTCCCTTGGAGCATATGCTATCTGCCCACATAACTTTGTGAACATCAGATCATAACTCTTTGAACTATCTTGTTTACACACAAATACACAAACAGAAGCAGCAAAAGTATAACCTCCGTTCTACTTAGTTAGCCGGGGTAATAAACTTAATAGTAAGTGGTGATGGGCTGGTCTATCAGAGTGAGAACTGAGCGATCTCTGCCATACCCATAGCTTACTCTGACTGTTCCTTTTACTTATATATTTTCTAGATATCAAGTGACGGCGTCTCTTCCGTGGATTGACCTCCCAATCTACCAAGATTGGAAGCCAAAGCGTCACATTTTTCCTTTGCCCCTCAACTTTCTCTTCATAATTGCTGAGGGGCACAGGGCCCTGGGTGGGGCTTTGGTTTCCCGGGCGTTTCCGCACCCTCCTCAGCTCCCCGCCATGGAGTGGCTTCGGTCACCCAGGCTTTATTATGGTCGGCAGGGAGGGTTCTGTTGGGGCGCTCGGCTATGGCCTTGGCCTTGCTCGGGGCCTTGGGGCTGTTCGGCCAGGCAGCTTGGGGAACAACAACAACAACAACTTAATAGTAAACAATACTATAATCAATGCAGATGATTTAGGTTTGCATAAATATTACATGGTACTGCAATATGGGGGTCTCAAACAGTTCATCTTACGGTCTTTCTATCAGTCTGTCTTTGTAATTATGTCAGTCTATATACACAATCCTCCTAAACTGATCAATAGGAAAGACAATTATTTCTATATCGTTCAGTTTAAAAACTATATTAGTCGATAAAAGAAGCGGCAGGTTATAAAACAGTTGTGTGTAGTGTGTATCTCCTAAACTGGAGAACAAATAGTTGATGCTGACCCAATTCGGAACTCCCAATATCGATAATATGCCACTATTTGTGTAGAAAAAAACATTACTTGCAAACACCTGTGATCCTAACACAATGACGTTCAGCTAAGCCTGACTATCCCGGAGGTGCATTATTTGACGTATCCCATTCATTTTATGCACATGAAGATATTAAAAAGGCAAAGAAAACCCTATCTATTCTTCACAAACCCGACTTAACGTTGTATAGAGATCCAGAAAAGAAGAACAAAAAAGACCTGAATGACTTGCTTGATATTCATGAACAAATGAATCTCTTTGCATCCCTTTGCAAAGAGAGAGTCCTAAAGAGTTCTTCAGTTATTTGAAAATCGGGAAGCCAAAAAGCAGCATCGGACCTCTAAAGGATATAAGAGGTCAACTGCAAACATCTGACACTGAAATAGCGAAATCTGGAAGCAAATATATATATATTTTTATTTTTATTTTATTTTTTTTTTTTTTTAAGGAGACAATGAACGGAAGAAGGAAAAACACAGATAAAACAAAAAGGTCCATGTGCCTAAAGGCATCCTCCATTCATAAAATGTTTGTAACAACTGGATTTAAACATTTGTAGATTGTAAGTTTGTGGAAAGCAATTCGAGGGAAGTGAATTCCAAAGAGTAGTAGCTCTGGGGATAAATGAATTCTGATAAGCAGAAGTTCTGCATTGTGGAGGAGAAAGTGTAAATTCATGGGCGCTCTCAGCTGCCATAGTTCTACGGGGAAAGATGTGGAGAGGCGGCACAATTGAAGCAAGTTCCTCGGAACAATTGCTGTGAAAATATCTGTAGAATAATGCAAGGGATGCAACGTTTCTTCGTATGGATAATGTAGGAAGGTCCTGTGTGATTGCAGGGTTATTGATTAATCTAATAGCTTTATTTTGAATTTTGTCCAACTGCCTCAATGCAACCACTCCACTTCCACTCCACAGAGGTGAACAGTAATCCATCTGAGAACGCACATGACTTGTATATATTACGGCCAACTGCTCGTCAGTGAAGAATTCTCGAACTCTGTACAGGAGTCCCAGTTTTTTAGAGGAATTCTTAGCAATGCCTCTAACATAATGTGTCCAGCTCAAGTTAGTAGTTAATGTTACACCGAGAATGTCAATACTAGGGGAAGTGGGAATATTTACATCATTAACAAATATATGGGAGTCAGCGAGATTCTGTCGGTTAGAAAATTGAATGTACTTGGTTTTCTGTGCATTAAAGGAAACTAGATTATTTTGTCCCCATTCATTAATTCTAGAAAGGTCCTGGTTCAGAGAAATTGTAGTGTTTATTTTTGAATTTGTAAGATCGGGTTGGGTGAAAGAATTGGTAAATGTGAAGGAACTGTGGAGTGTTGAGTCATCTGCGTAGGAATGTATTGGATTATGAGTGGTAGATATGAGATCATTGATATGAATGAGGAACAGAGTTGGGGCCAAAACTGATCCCTGGGGAACACCAGCATTTATTGAGTGAAATTGAGAATAAAGGCCATCTACCATTACACATATTTTTCTGTTATGAAGATAAGAAGAAATTAGTGGAACTAATGATGCAAGGCCGTAGTGCGACATCTACGACAATAAGGATTGATGCCAGACTCTATCAAATGCCTTTGATATATCCAGTGCTATTGTATGTGTTTCACCATGTTGGTCTGTAGCTTGGTTGATTTGATGCGTAAGAAGGCAAAGAATGTCTGCAGTTGATCGACATCGTCTAAAACCATATTGCCTATCACTGATTAATTTATTATTCTCAAGATGCTTAATTATGTGATTATTTAATATAATTTCAAAGACTTTACCAAGAGTGGAAGTTATAGCTATTGGTCTATAGTTTGATGGATCTGAAGAGGCACCTTTTTTAGGAACTGGATGGATGTTTGCTTCTTTCCAGGGTACTGGGAAACATGAGGTACGAGTACACAGACGGAAATTTTTTGCCAATACAGGAGCGAGCACCAAGGAGCAATTCTTAAGTACTATTGGAGGAATTTCATCTGGACCAGGAGCCTTATCTACCGAGAGATTCTGCAAAATAGTTTTGACATGTCTGGTGTGGATCTTAAGGGAGGGAATTTCAGGCGAATTAAAATTAAGTACAGGGACATCTTGATTTATTTCATCTAAGGTTGAGTTGGTGGAGAAAATATCCGCAAGAAGGTTAGCTTTACCTCGTGGGTCACTTACAAGATTGCCAGTCGGAGATTTTAATGGTGGAATGGCTGAAGCAGTAGTGAAGTTGGATTTGAATTAGTTAAGAGTAGACCAAAATATTTAGTTTCATTTGGATTATTTAGAAGTGTATTTGCCTGTTTGTGGAGAAAGTTTGATTTAGTTAGGTTTAATACAGTTTTGGCATGATTTCTGATGTTTCTAAAGTAATTAAAGGCTTCATGTGTTTTTGATCTTGTGTATGCATTGTAGGCTATTGCTTTTTGTTCAGTTACTCTAGCACAATTATGGTCAAACCATTTAGGTGAATTAGATCTTTTAATGTACTTTTGATTAGGAATAAAAGTTTCCATTCCAATTTTTACAAAATCTTGTATGTGGCTCAAGGTGGAGTGTGCATCATTAGAAAAGAAAGAGGTCCAGGGAATATCAATAAAGAAACCTTGAAGACCCTCCCTGTCTGCCCTATCGTAATGCCATTTAGTCACCAAAACAGGTTCATAGTGATAGGTGATAGACAGGTGGCCTGTATCAGACAGTGATCAGAAGATCCAAGCGGGGACCTCACTGTAACATCATAATTTGCTGAATTGGTTGTTAAAAATAAGTCCAGTAGGTGGGAATTATGTACACGGGTGGGTTGGTTGACTAGTTGAGTGAGATTAAATGAGTCTGCAAAACATGCCAAGTCTAGGGGAGATTGAACAGGTTCAAGTCATCCGGGGCAGATGGCTTACTTCCGATTTGTATGAGAAGTGCGATATGAAATTGCTCTTTTTCTTGGCAGAAATATTCAAATAATCACTAGAAACTGTAGAGGTCCTTGAGTGATTGGAAACTGGCCAATGAGTCTCCAATCTTTATGAAAGGGGATCATGAGTGTCCTAAGAAGTATTGACCAATTAACTTTATTTCTATAATAGTCAAACTTTAAGAAGTGATTCTAGTGAGAGAACATAGTGGACTACCTGGAAATCCACAATTTAATTACAGATTACCAACATAGATTCTGGCAACACCGATAATGTCTTGCCAATTTGCGGGATTTTGTCTTTGAAATGCTGAGTAAGTATGACAAAGGTAGAGCCATAGACATCCTTTATTTAGATTTTCAAAAACCTTTGACAACGTGCCACATTGCAGGCTAACCTCAAAAGTGAGTCCACTAGGTATCAATACAGAGGTCACAATTTGAATAGAAGGTTGGCTGGCAGGTAGACAGCAACGGTGGTAATAACTGGCGTTTCTTCTGAGTGGGCTCCAGTCACCTCTGGAGTTCCACAGGGATCTATCCTTAGCTCATTTTTGTATCATATATGTCAATGACATCGATATTGGTCAGTTGAGTGTGATCACCAAGTTTACTGATGACATTAAGCTTGGAGTGAATGTGAAGGACCCTACAAGAGTTGAACAGCTCATGATGGATCGTAACAGACTTGGTGAATGGTTTGAGACATGATATATGCCACTAAACTTGGAAACATGCAAGGTGATGCATATCTGCCAAGCAAACCCCAAGACTATTCACTATGGGGAATGCCCATGGAAGTGACAGACTTAGAAAAGGATTTGGGTGTCCTGATTAGCAGTGACCTACAATTTTCTAAGCAGTACATTGACGTAAAAGAAGAAAGCTCAGATATTATTGGATTCAGTTAAGAGGCAATTTAAGCATAGAAATCAGGAAATATTCTTCACAATGTACAAACGCTCTGATACGGCCTTTCCTGGAATATGCTGTTCAATTTTAGTCTCCTGCACTCAATGAAGAATGGACCGCAAGGTATTTGAGATACAAACTATTCCTTGTAATTCCTTGTGACTCTCTCTTTCTCTCTCTCTCCCTTTATTGCACGCCCTTAACTTCTCCTTTCTTTCAATGGAACCCTCCCCTCCCTACTCCAATACTCTCATCCTACACCCCTCACCCTCACCCTACACCCCTCACACGACACCCCTTACTCTACACTCCGGTCTACACCCCTCTCTGTCTACACCCCTCACCGTATACCCCTCACCCTACACCCCTCACCCTCTACACCCCTTACTCTACACTCCTCTGTCTACACCCCTCACCCTACACCCCTCACCCTCTACACCCTTCACTCGACACCCCTTACTCTACACTCATGTCTACACCCCTCACCGTATACCCCTCACCCTACACCACTTACCCTCTACACCCCTTACTCTCATCCTACACCCCTCACCCTACACCCCTCACCCCACCCTACACCCCTCACTCGACACCCCTTACTCTACACTCCTCTGTCTACACCCCTCACCGTATACCCCTCACCGTATACCCCTCACCCTACACCCCTCACCCTCTACACCCTTCACTCGACACCCCTTACTCTACACTCCTGTCTACACCCCTCACCACTTACCCTCTACACCCCTTACTCTACACTCCTCACCGTATACCCCTCACCCTCTACACCTTTCACTCGACACCCCTTACTCTACACTCCTGTCTGCACCCCTCACCCTACACCACTCCCCCTCGAGTCTACACCCTTCACTCGACAACCCTTACTCTACACTCCTCACCGAATACCCCTCACCCTGCACCACTCGCCCTCTACACCCCTTACTCTACACCTCCTCACCGAATACCCCTCACCCTCCACTCCTCTGTCTACACCCCTCACCCTACACTGTATACCGCTCACCTCTCCCTGTACTCCTTTCACCTTGCCTTTTAATGTATATCCTTTCTCCTCTTTTGTTACCCTACCCACACTAACCTACCTCTCTCTCTCTCTCTCTCTCTCTCTCTCTCTCTCTCCTCTCTCTCTCTCTCTCTCTCTCTCTCTCTCTCTCTCTCTCTCTCTCTCTCTCTCTCTCTCTCTCTCTCTCTCTCTCTCTCTCTCTCTCTCTCTCTCTCTCTCTCTATCTCTCTCTCTCTCTCTCTCTCTCTCTCTCTCTCTCTCTCTCTCTCTCTCTCTCTCTCTCTCTCTCTCTCTCTCTTCTCTCTCTTCTCTATCTAAACTCTTCTCTATCTCTCTCTCTCTCTCTCTCTCTCTCTCTCTCTCTCTTCTCTCTCTCTCTCTCTCTCTCTCTCTCTCTCTCTCTCTCTCTCAGCACTTCATAAACAAGCCCGAGGAAACAATCCACAGGCTCCCACGCGACGTGTTATGAAAGGCAGGAAGCGTGGGAGGAAAAACTGGAACTTGAGGAAAATGCCTCACTCTATTTAATGGGGGGTATTGAGGGGAGGCAGGAAGGAAGGGAGGGGAAGGTTAACCCTTTCACGCATTTATGACGCAGAGGTTGCCAAATTAGCAATACGAAATAGAGTTCTCTCACTCATATAATTAACTCTCCAAAATTAGTTTTCTGCCCACAGCTAACTCAAAGACAACTGCAGAGGTTGAAGTAACTAAACTAAAGGTTTCTAAATACCCCTGATGATAACAAAGGCTTTAAAGTATCCCCAATAGGCTCAAAATCGCGTCATATGCGTGAAAGGGTTAAGTTATATCGTGGTGGTTAATTGATTTACCTTGCGAGTTCAATGTTTGATCTAGTAATCAGCATACACCAATCGGAAGCATAATGTAGGCTTGTATGCGCATATTACGAGTTTGTATAATGATAATATCAAACATTGTGAGAATCCATTTGTGATAATACTATCTGTCGCATTGAGAATCGTGGTTTTCATAGTGGTGATTGTAAACTATGATAGAAATAACCTGATATTCTGACATGATTTCCTTATATATACCGTATATGAGATTATATGCCCTTTTGAGTATACTTTCAACCATACCTGCTGAAGTCGACTATAATAGGCTACCTAATATTATTAACCCTTACAAGCTCCAATACGCGTTTCTGCTCTGTTTCTGGCTACTATTAGACAATTTTATTCAGATTAGTAACGGTATATGGAAGTCAAAGGGTTAATTGATATAGTCTTTACCCTTTTAATACCCACAGATGCTACATAACATCGTCTAATGATAGCCAAAATAAACTGCTAAAACGCGTCAGAGCTTCAAGGGGTTAATATAATCACTGACCATATGAATGTATTACTATTCTCGTGTGTATAATTGCCTGTGAGTTACTACCTGCACGTTTGAGTATAATATACCTTAAGCAGGTATCACACGAGAGCATTTATAGTCAACATTCGATGATCAACATTTGTCTGGCAACATTTCTGGAATATTTTGCACTGGTATCGGAAACTAGACTGATGATAGATGAATTTAGGTGACCAAAATATTGTAAATGTTGACCTCATAAGATGCCAGACCAGTGTTAAGGATAAATGTTGAGGAAAAAAGCGGTCGTGTGATACCGGCTTTATGGTCTAACAACATTACCTGTTTGCCTACATCCTTTGGAATCATTGCATCTGTGAGCCTTTACAGCCAAGATCTGAACCACCCTTAATTTGATAAATAATTGCATTGCCTAGTCCGGGTTCGATACAGATTCATTTGGGTGCGTCGGTTTTAGTGTTCACTAGAGGGTATGTAGCAAGAGAGAGGGGCCAGGTTTATCTTTGGACGCAATTTTGGTGCCTCAGTTATCAAACAACGAGATACAATTTGAGTTTTGATCATGTTATATACTGCATATACTTAAGGGGAAGCTGGCCGTTTGTTTGGTCTATTAATTCATTTATTCATATATTTGTTTAGTTTCCTCACTAGACCTCCATCAAGCTTAGAAAAACACCCCCTAGACCCCCCTTCAAGATAAATTTGTACATTTTTCGGTAGAAAAATGTCCCGGCCGAAGGCCGGTTCCTCTTAAAATTGCAGGCTCGCTATCGCCCGCCAGGAAATAATAGACACCTAAATGGCACGAAAGGTCTTAAAATTGACAACGAAATGGGGCGAAAGGTGTAAAAATCGCCAAACTAATGCGCCGAACGTCTTATAATCTCAAAACTAGTGGAGCTAAACATTAGGGAGAAGGGGGTCCAGAAAAACGGTCTGCCTCCCCTTAATTAATAACCAACTGTACAGCGTGTACCGGCATTGCTTATGGTTCATCATGGGTATGGAAATATTTAACGTACGTACAATCGGGGATATTGGGTGTTGTCATAGATTCCAGTGGTTTTCGCTCAACAAGTGTTATTGGTATCTTTATAGTTACTGGGAAAAGTGCTTATCCCTCAGAGTATTAGTCAGTGTTCGAAACTTTGTGAAATATCTGACAACACTTATTAACCTCGACTGTACAAGGAAGAAATATCACCCGTGGCACCAAGATGGAGGAGGTTGACCGATCTCTGTTACTATACGATCTCTGGTGCTCCCAACTATACCTAAACTATATTATATAAATTATAATTTGTTTTGAAGAGGTGAGCGCGTTCTGGTAATTTTGACTACTGCACACGCTGTAGTCAGGAATATGACGCGCTTTTTAATTCCCACAGCTACTTCCTAAGCTGTATACAATATTATAATGATAGCAGAAAAAACTGTCAAGACGCGTCATGATCCTCAAAGGTTAATGAGCAGAACATAGTATAGTTTCGCTTTAGGAAATAAAAGTACAAACACATATGTATATCAGTTAATGGAGTGTAACGGGGCAAGATAATTAAGTAGTTCATCTTTTTAGACTGTTACTCACTTCTAGAAGGGACTGAGAACAATAAAATCGTCAAATAAATTCTGAATCTGATGAAAATATAAAACAAAAGTATACTAACAAAATGGGTATACATATTTATAGTCTTCTAGTTTTGATAGCCAAAGTTAAACGATATATTGAAAAACAATCAACTTAATTGAAATAAAAACTAGAATTCATATAATACGATATTAAAATTATGTAAATAAAAGTGCTTTAATCACATATAAATAAGCACTACTACCATGAAAACATAATTGTAATAGCCTATCAACGTGCCAATAAGATAAACTGCGCATACTGTAACTACCCGTCTAGAGCAGTGGTGTTTAGTAGATCATTTACTATCTTCGTCATGTGTGCAAATCTGAATAAGTAGCGAATAGGACTGAGGGGCTGAGTCGGACCGAGGAGTTGAATTGGACTGAGGACATGAATTGGACTGAGGAGTTGAATAGGACTGGGGAGTTGAATTGAACCGAGGGTTTTAATTGGACTGAGAGGTTGAATTGGAAAACAAAATTAATTACACAGAGATTAATTGAATGGAGAAGTAGAATTGGACTGGGAGGTTGAATTGGACTGAGGGGTTGAATTGGACTTAGGGGTTGAATAGGACTGATGGGTTGAATAGGACTGATGGGTTGAATAGGACTGATGGGTTGAATAGGACTGAGGAATTGAATTGGACTGAGGGATTGAACTGGACTGAGGGATTGAACTGGACTGAGGGATTGAAGTGGACTGAGAGGTTGAACTGGACTGAGAGGTTGAATTGGACTGAGAGATTGAATTGGACTGATGAATTGAATAAGTAGACTGAAAGGTTATATTGGACTGAGGGTTCGAATTTGACTGAGCAATTTAATTGGACCGAGAGGTTGCATTGGACTGAGAGGTTGAATTGGACTGAGAGGTTGAATTGGACTTAGGGGCTGAATTAGACTGAAGGGTTGAATTAGACTGGGGTGTTGTTGAGCAGTTGAATCGGGCCGAACAGTCAAATTGCGGTTGATCTAGGTATTCCCTATATCCCTCTTAATACCATTATTATATTTTACCTAAAACGCTTTTTTAAATTTAATGTTTAGGGTTAAGATAATACTTGTAGGCTCTAGTCTGAGAATTTCACTGATCACCGCATTGTTCTGTAGTGCCCTTTAGATAGCTATATAGTATGTACTCAATTACAGCGAGCGTAGTTAGGATCGATCGAAAACTCCGCCTGATTATTTTGAGAGCTTATTAATTGGGGGATGTTGATCAAGTAGCCTAGGCCTATTTCAGTCCATTCTTGTACCAAATGATTGGACTAACAAAAGTTGATCTACAATAAATTCCACTACTAGTATATTTTTAAGTCACACACACACACACACACACACACACACACACACCCCCACACACACACACACACACACACACACACACACACACACACACACACCCCACACACACACACCCCACACACACACACACACACACACACACACACACACACACACACACACACACACACACACACACACACACACACACACACACACACAGACCCACACACACACACACACACACACACACACACACACACACCCCACACCCACACCCACACACACACCCCCCCACACACACACACACACAACTGTCTCTTAATGTCCGCAAAAGTTCATTTTGGCTGAGATAAAGAGAACTCGTAGACTTGCAAAATAAAAGATACCAAGCCCTGGGAGAATAATAAGGCAACCGTGGGACACAAATTGGGACCGTGGGAAATCTGCTAGTGACGTGGGAGGAGGTCGCAGGGGACTTTTATTTCCAGCTAAATGTTCCCAAATTTTGTTTATCGGGTCTTCGGGATGGGAATAATTTGGTTTGGTAAGTGGTGAGTCTTCATGTGTGTGTGTGTGTGTGTGTGTGTGTTTAATAGTTTGCCGTTATTATGCTCATATTAACCATCTCGGTACCAGTGACGACCTTTTCGTCAGATTCTGGCAACTATTAGATGATTTTATCCAGCTTAGGAAGAACGTCTATCCATTAAAAGCCTACAGAATATTTCAATTAATCCTTTTAGCTACGATATTTTGTCCTCTGTGTATGAAAGAGACAAAAGGCAAAGCTGCCTGCAACAAGTGTCTTCCCCAAAGGTTAAACGAGTGTCAGAGCCAAAATCAAGGTACATTTTAGGTAATTTAGATGTTTTGGAAAGATAGCTGTTGTGCCTGTTATGTGTAGTTAAATGAATAGGAGGAGGAGGTGTTTGTGAGAGTTAGCTGGATAAGGCACAAATAGAAATAGTGGGGGAAGCCAGGCATATGAAACCTGAATTCCAGCAACTCCTTATAATTTACCTATGTGACTTCCCCTGGGTACTGCCCTGCTCGTCGTTATGTCTTTCTTGCTGTGATTGTCCTACTTATTGCTTTGTTTTCTTCCTTTTGTATTGATATTTTGTATTTGCTTTTGTCAGAGTTTGTTCATATTTTCTGTGTTTATTGTTTTTCTTATTTTTAATGAATGTGCACCCGTTTGTTCCGTTTGTGTATGTTATTTGCATCCTGTTGTGGTTATTCTTTTAGCATAATTGGTCATGTTGTATTAACATCGGTTGCAATTACATATGTCATGTCTATTGATATCGTGACCGTTTTGTATGTTTGTATTTTATTCTTGTGTTGGCATTATCGATTAAATATTAGAAAGTTCGGAAAGAAATGCTTACGACCATTCCGATTACTCCCACCGACCTGACTTTTTTTTAAGTTGAGGGACCCGCAGAGGGCCGCTCTCGGGCGGCATGATATCACTAACCTTACCTAACCTAGCATAACCAAGTGTTCTGTGTCCATAGCTATCGGGTATGTTGATCAAATACTCCAAAAGATTTTGAAAAATCCGAAGAATCTTGAGAAAAAATAGTATTAGCAACACCGGGGGTGGGGGGGGGGGGGTAGGAAAACGCTGACGTGCTCCTAAAACATACGTGTACATGGATAGTTCTACAGATAGAAATAAAGCCATTAGAACAAATATTAATGGTGAATTAATCCACTACATTCCGTTTCAGACAAATCTCGCGGAGCAGGAACCACCATAGTCTGTAGTGGAAATTCAGCAGGATCACTTTGTTAACTTTGGCTCTGCAGACAACTTTGGTCTTAGCGTTCAATGAAGACAACTGTGATGTTATTCAGCCAGCACGTTGTAAGTCAAGAATATCATCAGGCCTGGAGGCCCCTTTCGAGAACTCCAGTCCCTCGTCTTCGTAGCGGAATCGGGAATACCCCCCCCCCCCCCCCCAAACACACGCACATATTTTTTTTTTTTTTTTTTTAAGAGACAATGAACGGAGGAAGGAAAAACACAGATAAAACAAAAAGGTCCATGTGCCTAAAGGCATCCTCCATTCATAAAATGTTTGTAACAACTGGATTTAAACATTTGTAGATTGTAAGTTTGTGGAAAGCAATTCGAGGGAAGTGAATTCCAAAGAGTAGTAGCTCTGGGGATAAATGAATTCTGATAAGCATAAGTCGGACTTTTCTCCACATGTTCTACTATCCCTGTATCTACAGTATATATATATATTTTAGTTATAGATTTGTTGCCAATTACCCTTACATGTAATCTTTTTAACTTCCCATATAATAAAGTCTACCATTAAGTCAATATAAATCGGTTTACTTCCATGCCATGTAACTTAGTAAATAAAACTGTATCAAAACAATAACATTGTAATCGTGTACTCTGTTCAAGTTTTAGTCCTTCCAGTCAATTAAGGGATTTATCACACTCCATATTATAGTGACGGCATTGACTTCCGAGTACTGTAACTAGCCTGAAATTAAAACAGGTACAGTACACAGCACTTTAAAAACCATTATAAAACCAGGAGCACTTCAGTTTAACTTACTATTGTTGTCACGAATTATTTTGAAATATTTGAAGACAGATATGCAATCATTATGATCTAAAGATCATTTGAAAATATGTTTTAACCCTCGGCAAAACGTGATAAAAAAGTATGGTTCTAAAATGTCTTTTTCGTAACATGGTTGTCAATACTCTCCTACAGACGGCACCAATGACAATACTCTCCTTTTTCCTTTGTCTCCCGAGGTACTAGGGACGTATACGAGGTGTTAGGTGAGGATTAATTTTGTATCCCACGTACTGGGTACTAGGGACATATACTAGGTGTTATGTGAGGGTTAGTTTTGTATCCCACGTACTGGGTCTAGGATAGGTTAGGTTAGGTTCTTTGGTTATGTTAATGACAAGGGATCAGGTGGTAGGTATGGAATACCTAGGAACAGTACTAGGAACACTTATTACCTGGTAGGTAAGGGTTAGCGTCATATTCCACGTACTAGGGACACATTGTAGGTGTTAGGTGAGGGTTAGTCTTGTATCCAATGTACTAGGTCCGCAAAATCCCAGCTAACTTTGCAAAAACTTGGCTCGGGTCTTAGAAAATTCGGGCTTTATGAGTCTCCAATACCTTAAAACCCGAGCCAAGTATTGCTATAATACGCTATTATCGCCGTTTTACGCATCTAACCCCTCATTTTCCCTGACCTATTAGGCGGCTTGTCTTAAAATCGTTGGATAATGAGAAAAACGTTTTTTCTGAGGTTTATCATTAATTCCAAACACCATATATTGATGACAAATAACAGATTCCAAAAATGAAAACCCTGGTCAAATTAGTGACATTAATATCACAATTTTCGGTAATTATTACCGAAACTACCACTAATTTTGGTTTAATGTTATTTTAATACCACGAATTTTGTTGATATATTTGAAGATGAATAATAAATCTATAATTATGCTCTAAAGATCATAAGAAAATTTGTTTTAACCCTCGGCAAAACCTAATAAAAAAGTATGGTACTAAAATGTCTTTTTCGTAACAAGGTTGTCAATACGGTACTTTCAGTCATCGATAGCTCTGAAGATCATATGCAAATGTGTTAAACCCTCGGAAAAACCTAATATAAAAGTATGGTACTAAAATTTAATTTTCGTAACAAGGTAGGTTGTCAATACGGTACTTTCCCGTTATCAATGTACATTGTACAATCAAACTGAAGATTGCAGAGTAAACACCATAGACTTCATCGACGTTTCTTTCACCTTCGTATAATCGACAGCCAATTATTATTATTTGTTGTATTAAGGGATTAGTACTCAACCAGCGGGGGTGTGGGGGCGGCAGCACCCACCCATAATACTAGGTTAGGTTAGGTAAGGTTGTTAGGTTAGGCTAATGTCTTTTCAAATCACTATCGGGGGAGGTGTCTCATCATCGATCGATAGGCCTAATGGGGAAAATAGGTTTTCCCGAGATTTATAATTAATTACAAACACTATATATTGATGCAAATGAACAATTTTGTTCATAAAAAACACTCTGAAAATTCGTGGTATTAAAATAAAAAAAATCCCTAATTATTTCTCAATATTTGAAGGCTATTATAGAATAAGGATGTTGCAAAGATCATATTAAACTGTTTCAACCTCCGGAGATACATTTTATGTGCACTATATAAAGTACTGTAAAAACAAAAACAAACTTAGTATAACTCTCCCTATTGACGGCAGTGACGCTCTTAATAAGCCCACTACTGTTAACATAGATGCTGATTTCAATAATTCATGGGGGGGGGGGGGCCTCAACCCATCCTGTATCCCAAGGCAAAACAAAATTTATATTTACTCTGAAAATTACTTACATCTGAGTGTTGTAAGATCGTTCGATAATGGGAGATATTACATTTTCCGGGGATTGTAACTAACATCAACTACTGTATACACCCAATACGCCCCAAATAAACTTAGCCTCCTATGCAGATGACATAACACTCACATGAACACACCATGACCCAAAAAGAGCAACAGATCTCCTTCAACCCTATCTCAACACACTACATGGCTGGTGCACTACAAACAGACTTAATCTAGCCCCAGCCAAATCCACCGCAACCCTGCTCACAAGCTGGACAGGAGAACACGAATACATCCCTCAACTCACCATAAACAACACACACACCCAAAATCCTAGGAGTAACATTATGATACTCATATGCCCTTCAAACAGCACACCACAAACATTAAAAAGAAACTGACACCCAGACTTAACGCCCTCAAGTCACTTGCTAACAAAATTTGGACACAACAAAGAAACTACCACCACAGTATATAAACAATACATAAGATCAGTGATGGAATACGCAAGCCCAGCCTGGGCTTCTAACCTAGCTGAAACACATCATAAGACCTTACAGACTATTCAAAAGAAAGCCCTGAAGATCATTACAGGCTACACAGCTACTGCACCCACAGATCACCTACATCAAGAAACCAAAATCCTCAAAGTCAAAGACCATCTGGACATGATAGGCACTCAATTCCTGGCAGCAGCCTCCACGAACCAAGACCACCCACTAAACTACATGGCAACACACCCACAGACACCAAGAAATATCAAAACAACACCCAGCACACGGTATCACACACAATTATTGTCCTCTCTCCCTCCCTGCCCACCCCGAACCAACTTCCAGAAGCACATCCATACTCATATCTCTCGCCAATCCATCCACTCACTCACAGACAACACGCAGCTGCATGTACGACCTCCCGAAATCCATCCTTCCGAATCCTCCCTCCCTCGCGAGGACAGAGTCCACCTGGCCAGGCTGAGATGCGGACACCATCCAGCTCTCCTGAGCTATGAGAAGAGACTGGATGACTCCGTTGTCGATGCCTGCCCGGGATGTAACACAGCACCCCATACCATTCAACACATCATAGAAGACTGCATTTCACAACCACTTACGCCAACAACACAATCTACACTCAATGAGAGCTCTGTGGGAAAGCCCGATCGTGGCCATGGCCTTCCTCAGGGACTCGGAGCTGTTCGGCCAGGCAGCTTAGGGAACAACAACAACAACTGTATAATGATGAAAACTACCTAAACCAAAAGAAAAACCATGGGAAAATTAGAGGTAGTTTCAGTTATATTTATCCAATTTTCCAGCACTTCTTCGATAGTTTTACCAAAACTAATTTAAAATGCCCTTACTGCTAACAAATAGTTTGGACAATATGTACAAGTCACACAACAGTAGGTATGATAAGGAGTACAAAGAACATCAAGCAACAATAGGTCCAGCGACCCCTCATGACTGCTTGCCCTCCAAATCATTGGTGGTCAAGTGTCCAAACAGTGGTTTAGAGTGAGTAAGGGAAAAATGGAAAGGATTTGTTTTAATTGGCATGTTAATATTTATTAATTTCCCAACCTATTCATATAGGTTTTAATTTCTGGATAATTAATTTAATGCATCATTGAAGAACACAACATTGCTCAACTGTAATTAAAGGGAAAAGGCTTGCACCCTTATTTTCCATGTTAATTCCTCCAGATTCTATTAATTAGTGTTTCCATGGTTATAGTTATAATTCCAACGTGAGACACAATAAGAATTGAGGGCGGACTCAATAAAATTATAGCAATGGCTTCAAATCGATTTTAGCATAGATTATTTGGAAAATATTAATTTTTATACCACGATCTTTCTCAGTGTTTTTTATATTTTTATTTTGTCCATTTGCATCAATATAATTATAGCGTTTGTCATTAATTAGAAATCTCTGAAAACCCTATTTTCCCCATTTTCGATCGATGTTGAGACACGCCCCCCGATAGTGGGGAGGGCTATGATTTGAAAAGACATTAGCCTAACCTAACAACCTTACCTAACCTATCCTAGTATTATGGGTGGGGGCTGCCGCCCCCTCACCCCCGCTGGTTGGGTACTAATCCCTTAGAAAAAATAAATAAATTGGCTGTTGATAATACGAAGGCGAAAGAAAAGTCGATGAAGTCTACAGGGTTTACTCTGCAATCTTCAGCATTGATTGTACGTTGATAACAGGAAAGTACCGTATTGACAACCTTGTTACGAAAATTACATTTTAGTAGCATACTTTTATATTAGGTTTTTCCGAGGGTTAAAACACATTTGCATATGATATTTAGAGGTGTCGATAACCAAAAGTACCGTATTGACATCCTTGTTACGAAAAAAACATGATAATATTCAAGGATACTAGTGCGACGTTATGAGAAACAATTTATTAGGGAAAATAGGCACCAATAGATTCGCCATATTTTTCTCCATATAGTCCGCATGGAGGATTTTCGTTATCAACAAATTGAAAAATACCCACTTCACAGACAAATACACCAAAAATCTAAGTCAAAGCGGGGGTGTGGGGGCGGCAGCCCCCACCTATAATAATAGGATAGGTTAGGTAAGGTTGTTAGGTTAGGCTAATGTCCTTTCAAAGGGGTAGGCTATAGGCTAGGCTAGTAAACACTAGGATAGCCTATACCCGGTCAGAGGTAGGAAGAAGAAGAAGAGTCTTGCAGTAGTCTCCTTGAATGCTACCAAAAACATTTTAGTACCATACCTTTTTATTAGGTTTTGCCGAGGGTTAAAGCAAAAATGTTCATGTGATCTTTAAAGCATTTAGATTCCATATTTATCTTCAAAAATATCAAAAACAATTGTGGTATTAAAATAGAATTTTACTGATTATCTTTTTAATTCCCCAGTTTTCCTTCACAATTTATGTTTACTGATATTAAGAATTTGTGCAATTAAGTTTTATATTAGCCTAACCTAACAACCTAACCTAGTATAATTTTAAAGATGAACGGAAATATTTGTAAAGCCCAAATCGAGTTGGAGCCACCACTAGAATAATACCGCGGACTCGTACATACTGTATTAACCAAAGGTTTTAACTTACCCTCTCTTATTTTGCGTTGTACGTGCTTGGTAGCACCGTCCTCCAGCATATTTAAATAATTCACATTATCCTCACAACGCTTCGGTTATTATCCTTTGCAGTGTAATCACTACTTTTACAATAATGCACTTAAAACTTTCTCCATTAGCTCGTGGTTTGTTTAACTTATTCCTGCAAATGTTAGTTTTTACCGTTATGTTTAGGTTGGAAAATCGGTAACATAAACTTTAAAATATATCCTGTGCACGTGTAGCATACACTCTTGTTAAAAGGTGTCCACTGAACTCTGTGCACTCTCTCCACCACACAAAATCCTGAATAGAGTAATTGTTTTAGGTTTCGTTTTTCGACACCCGGTGATTCGGATTCACGCAGTGGCAAATTGGGGGAACGAACTTTTGTTGTTGATAGTACAGTCACGAGTATAAATTATGACGCACCCATTTGAATCAGTATCGAACATAAACGAGACAATGGAATACATAGTTATATCTCCGATGCTTCAGAACTTTAAAGTTTTAAAGATTCGAACTGGTATAACCTTATACATGCTGAGAACTGTAATTCTCCAATATAAATTAATTCTACAAACTTCCACATAGTATCCTAACGTCCGTAATTTTAACCCATTCAGTATCATTGACATCCTTTTCATCATATTCTGGCAACTATTAGACTATTTTATTCAGTTTGAAAAAGGCCTGCGGCAATTAACTGGCTTCGAACCATCTCACTTAGTCCTTTTTACTACCACAGATCCTTCTTAAACTGCACACAATCGTTTTAATATAGCTACAATAAAATTGAAAAGACGTCACCGGTATAGAATGGGTTAATATCACCTCTTTACTAAAGTCGTCCTGTGCCATAAAATAAACCAACACACTATTACTAATGGTTGTTTTAAACAACCAATTGTTAAGGACCTTCCTACATTATCCATACAAAGAAACGTTGCATCCCTTGCATTATTCTACAGATATTTTCACAGCAATTGTTCGGAGGAACTTGCTTCAATTGTGCCGCCTCTCCACATCTTTCCCCGTAGAACTAGGGCAGCTGAGAGCGCCCATGAATTTACACTTTCTCCTCCACAATGCAGAACTTCTGCTTATCAGAATTCATTTATCCCCAGAGCTACTACTCTTTGGAATTCACTTCCCTCGAATTGCTTTCCACAAACTTACAATCTACAAATGTTTAAATCCAGTTGTTACAAACATTTTATGAATGGAGGATGCCTTTAGGCACATGGACCTTTTTGTTTTATCTGTGTTTTTCCTTCCTCCGTTCATTGTCTCTTAAAAAAAAAAAAAAAAACGGTGTCGATTTCTTCCTGGCGAGCGATAGCGAGCCAGCATTATATGAAGAAATCCGGCTTTGCCGGAGAAATTTGTCTATCAAAAAATTTACAAATTTAGTCTGCTGTCAAACAAAAATAAAAACTATGCTGGCTCGCTACCGCTCACCAGTAAAAAATTGACACATGGATGGGGATAAACGTCTTAAAACAGTAGGCTGAATGGGGCCAAATGGATACAAGCCAGAGAAAGATAGAAAAGGACAGAACAAAAACAGGTCCACCAGGAAATAGGTGTGGATATTTACAGCCAGTTTGCTCTAGGATAATTGCAATGTTGATGGCATATTCGTAAAGCCTTTCGAGCAATCCCATACTAAATATATATATATATAAACCGGTATGTATATATATATATATATATATATATATATATATATATATATATATATATATATACCGTATATATATATATATACATGGAAAATACAAGTAAAGTGAGATGGGTTAGAATCATGTGGGTTGAAGGCATATTCATAAAACTTGACATTTCCTCCCTTACCGAAGAAAACAATTAACCCCTTGAGCCTTATGACGCCCTTTGACAGTTTATTCTGGCTAATAGCATACTATTTTCTGCTGACTAGGAAGCGTAGATAGAAGTCAGAGGGTTAATCGAGAGTGAATGAATTCCCACAGATAATTCCTAAGCTGCAAACATTCGTCTAATGATAGCCGAAATACACTTTTATAACGCGTCATGATCCTGAAGGGGTTCATTAAGAAATACAAAACAAATATATGATAAGTTTAGTTACAACTCTCTTACCTTTCATCGAGATATTCCACAGTTCTCTCAAGGATCCATGGATGTTATTTACTTGTAGAGAGAGGAGGGTTGGACAGAGAAGATTCGGATGGCCGATACAATACAGCTCTTTATATTTAGGTTGGTGAATGACAATATCTGCAGGCTGGTCAATTGGCCCGAAGTGAAGAGCTGTATGGCTTCTATTGACATTACGCTCTCTCTCTCTCTCTCTCTCTCTCACACACATCTAGCCCAAATTGCCTCCAAATTCTCAAAGAGTAACTGTGCGGCCATTTGACTCATCCATTAACTCGGGTACTGGTCTGAAGGGAGTAGTAATGTCCACAACGAGTTACAAGGAGCTACGCAAATACACAGAACAAATATTCCTTTCCAAATGTTCCGCCCTAATTCCCTTCCCAATATGCTTAAAGGGGAGGAAGACCAATTTTCTGGACCCCTTCTCCCTAATGTTTAGCCCCACTAGTTTTGAGATTTTAAGACGTTCGGCCCATTAGTTTGGGGATTTTATGACCTTTCGCCCCATTTCGTTGTCAATTTTAAGACCTTTCGTGCCATTTCGGTGTCTATTATTTCCTGGCGAGCGATAGCGAGCCTGTAATTTTAAGAGGAACCCGGCCGAAAAATGTACACATTTATCTTGAAGGGGGGTCTAGGGGGTGTTTTTCTAAGCTTGATGGAGGTCTAGGGAGGAAACTAAATGAATATATGAATAAATGAATATATGAATAAATGAATATATGAATAAATGAATATATGAATAAATGAATATAATTATGAATAAATGAATATATGAATAAATGAATATAATTATGAATAAATGAATATATGAATAAATGAATAAATGAATATGAATATATGAATAAATGAATTAATAAATGAATATATGAATAAATGAATATATGAATAAATGAATATGAATAAATGAATAAATGAATATGAATATATGAATAAATGAATGAATAAATGAATATATGAATAAATGAATATATGAATAAATGAATAAATGAATATATGAATAAATGAATATATGAATAAATGAATATATGAATAAATGAATATATGAATAAATGAATATATGAATAAATTAATATAATTTATGAATAAATGAATATGAATAAATGAATATGAATAAATGAATATATGAATATATGAATAAATGAATTAATAGACCAAACAAACGGTCTGCCTCCCCTTAAGGGGGTAGTGCTTGGTTTTTGGTTTGATTTATGTTTGAGTTTCCTCGCTAGACTTCCATCAAGCTTTAAAAAACACCCCTAGACCCCCTTTCAAGATAAATGTGTACATTTTTTTATACAAAAATGTACCGGCCGAAGACCGATTCCTCCTAAAACTACAGGGTCGCTATCGCTCGCCAGGAAATATCCGACACCTACATGACACGAAAGGTCTTAATATTGACATGGGGTAGAAAGGTCTCAAAATCGCCAAACTAAGGGAACGAACGTCCTAATACTTCAAAACAAATGGGGCTAAAATAAGGGAGAAGGGGGTCCAGAAAAAGCGGCCTCCTCCCCCTTAACCCCTTCTGTACCGGCTTCGTCATTTTCGTTTTATTATAGCCATATTTAGACGATCTTGTGCAGCTTTAAGAAGGATCCGCGGTTGTAATAAGGGTAAGTGAGATAGGTCGAAGCCTTTCTATTGGTGGAACAACCTTTTAAGCTCAATAAAATCGTCTCATAGTAGCCAGAATAAAGCTAAAAGGACGGTTCGGTAGTGAAAGGGTTAATGTTCATTCAGTTATCAGGAATTTCTGGACAACATTTTGGAAGGCACGACTATTAATATGAAACATTGACGAACTATTTTGATATACCGGTTGAACCCCACTGATCAATTACTGGGATTCACATGTTAAGGAGAAGTATTTTTTTTGCTGAACCCCCTTCTCCTTCATGTTAAGGGGAGATTTTCCTCTGGAGGGATTTTTTCTGGACCCCTTTCTCTCTCATGTTTAGCCCCATTGCTTTTTTAGATTTTAAGACGCTCGCCCCATTTAGTTTGGCGATTTTAAGAACTTTCGCCCCATTTCTGTCAATTGTAAGAACTTTCGTGCCATTTAGGTGTCGATTTTTTCCTGGCGAGCGATAGCGAGCCTGTAATTTGAGAGGAACAGGCCTTCGGCCGGTATTTTTTTTTACCGAAAAATGTACAAAGTTATCTTGAAAGAGAGTCTAGGGGGGTGTAATTTTAAGCTTGATGGAAGTCTAGGGAACTAACTAAAAACCTCCCCTTAAGGAGAAGTATTTTGTTTTTCTGAATCTTCTCCTCCTTCATGCTTAGCCTCATCAGTTTCCATATTTAAAGGTTTTCGGTCATTTCTTTGGCAATGTTAAAACCTTTCGTGTCATCTACTGTGTATTTCAGACCCGATGTCGCATCGCCTTTCGCAATTTGTGGCAAGACTATAGGTTACATAATAATGACATTCGAACACAATGTTATTGATACCCCGCCGTAAATTATGGTGTTATAAAGGTTTGTCAAATTATTATAGTTACGATGCTACCTCTTAGGGTAGCCAAAGGGAACGCAAAAACATGAGCAAGGGATCGGACACCAGACAGACCCCCCTCCCCTACAGTCCTACTGTCCCTCCCCCACCAACCCCACCAACCAAGCGCCCCCACCAACCCCCTCCTACACTCATCCTTCTATACCCCCTCCCCACCTACCTCTCTCTCTACCTCTCTCTCTCTACCTCTCTCTCTCTACCTCTCTCTCTCTACCTCTCTCTCTCTCTCTCTCTCTCTCTCTCTCTCTCTCTCTCTCTCTCTCTCTCTCACAAACACACACACACACACACACACATAGCATATTGAATAATAATTATAAAGACATTCAGTACTTTGTACATTAATATACCGTGGTAATACGTGACATTGGGTTTACAATAGAACTAAAGTATATACAGCAACAATGAGTTGGGCAGCTTTTTCAAATGAACATGACCCATAAGTTGGTTAATCACATTACAGTATACTGTCTTTGCTAGCAAGTTTGGCGGGTAGTTATAATTATAACCCTATAATTTATGGTTGGGTATGGTCGTTTCAGGCTATATGGACCTGTTGTTCGGTTATCCGTATGATGTGATGACATGATTGGCCATAATATTCTAAAGAATTGGAAGAGGTTTGTATAATTACAGAATAAATAAATATTAACAAGAGAATTAATGGATAATTAAACAGGCAAATGTACTGTACATATTTTATTTTAGTCTTCGTCACTGTCAAGGAAGAGCTCATCCTCATCATCGCTGTCAAAGCTTATAACGACAGGTTCCACAATGTCATGAATATTGTCAGATGACCAATAATCCTCTTCAAACGCCATAGCTCTTCTTACGGCACCTGCCCAAATGTCTTTGGTTGCGCGTAACTTCGCTTCCTCTAACCTGGCATTCAGGCTGGCACCAATGAATCGTTGTAACGAGGTGCGTACGTATCTCTTCATACACCCCCATACCTGCTCGATGGCGTTCAGCTCAGGATGCACCGGTGGAAGTCGGACAACTTCGTGACCCCATTCTCGGATTATATTACACAGTTTGTACCGTGGCTTTGGTCGATTTTCTTTGCATATAAGTAAGAGTTCAGGACGAGTAGCGTGAGGTGAAAAGGGGAGTTTCCTTTCCTCCAACCATTTCACAAGGTCAGCTTTTTTGGTGATAGTAGTGGGGACAGCGACTTTCCTCCGTAAACTGGCTGTGGTAGGGTGCATTGTCCAAACACAACTACTGATGGCTCTGCCAATGCTGGTAAAAGTTGTGCTGTGAGCCAGTGAACAAAATGGCTGCTGTTCATTTCCCCGTGGTAGTCACCTGTTTTGTTCTTTGCAGGGAAACATACAAAGGAGCCATCCACAAAACCCTCGACTGTGCCACCTGCTACCACCACAAATCGCTCTCCTTCACCAGGTGGCACCTGACGGCTGTAGGTGGCACTTGTTTCAGGTTGTGTTCTGTCCACCCACTCCCTGTTGTGTGACATCCTTGTTGTGAACCACGTTTCATCCACATACACCACCTGGCTTCCTTCCGGCCGATGATGCTGGAGTGCGCGGAGAGCGTCAATACGACGACATACTATATCATTCGACTGACTCTTTCCGTACATACATTTTTCTCTGTGATACCCTGTAACGGAATCCCATGCTGTGCAACACACGCCATATCGCTGTCTCTGAGGTCTCACTTGGAATAATATCGGCCCTCTTCAAATCATCGGTCAGGGTAACAAACAGTAAATGTTCCTTTGCAGCAAAATTGGCATGCACAAAACGTCGTATGGCACCAATAGTAAAGCTGTCAAAGACAGGTGGTGTAGTGGAGGGGGTCGGGGAGTCAGGTGGTGTAATGGTGGGAGTGCTCGGTGTTTCAGGTGGTGTGTCTGGCTGTGAACGCAGGTTGCGCTACACCATCTTCCGCACTGCCTGGATTGTCATACCCATCACGTGAGCGACACGTCATACGGCCTGTGGAACGACATTATCATAGAATTGGGAAATGGTCGAATATTAAGGACAACATAGTTGTATTATTATATGTTATGGTATTATGTGGTGGGCTGAATCCAAGATCTATATACTAAGGTCTACCTGACGGCTGACCAAAATAAGCTCTCTCCCGCACACAGTGTAGAGTGCGCCCCACACTAGCCTGCACTCGACCCAGCTCCCCTCTCTCAATACCAGTACCTCTTCGTGTGTTGTTTATTTATTCCTTGTAAACTATAGTCCATGGAATTTAAGATCAGTGGAAGTTCAATCAGTTCATTCACTTTGAGTAATCGATCAAGAACAAACGAGGTGAAACAAAGTGGATGTATTATATTATGCATTTTAAACATCCTGAACCTAGCATAGACACACTGAGGATAGTTACTATACAGTTATTATTATTTTTACACACACGCACACTCAGTTTGTACAATACATTGTACGTGTTTGTGTGTGTTTGGTCAAGAAGCCCCTTTTGGGATTATATGGGTCAAACGTTTTTTTCCTTCTACTTTATAAGGAATTAGGCGGCTTGTCATGTCATTAAGGACAAGGAGTAGCTTAACATAGGTAAGGTAGAATTTAAGCACACTCACACACACACACGCACACACACACACACACACACGGACACTGATTACATGTGTGTGTCTTTCGAAATAACTTGGTGTTTTTATTACAAGGGACAAATTATTGTTCTCTTCCCTTTCTCCCTTTCAATTGGACATAAACAATAGAGAATACATACATTTAACAACATGGCTTCCTCTACCTTCGTTCACAAAATCGTGATTACTTCGTTCTCTGTTTTTCCAGATGTAAGTAATCAACTATGACCAATAAACAAACAAACAACAAACAATTCAGCACTAGACCAATTAATATAATGTGTTCAAACAAACGTAGCCAAATGTAACAATACTCAACATTCACCAATATCAATAACACACACACACACACCACACACACACACACACACACACCACACACACACACACACACACACACACAACCACTAACAAAATTTATCACACAAATATAACTCAATATTGTTTTCCCTGTAGTACTTCTACAAAGGAAAGACTTCTAAAACGTCTTCGGCATATACAACATACTGCATACTTTTGCAACTATATGGTGTGTTGCACAGCATGGGATTCCGTTACAGGGTATCACAGAGAAAAATGTATGTACGGAAAGAGTCGAATGATATAGTATGTCGTCGTATTGACGCTCTCCGCGCACTCTAGCATGATCGGCAGGAAGGAAGACAGGTGGTGTATGGGGATGAAACGTGGTTCACAACAAGGATGTCACACATCAGGGAGTGGGTGGACAGAACACAACATGAAACAAGTGCCACCTACAGCCGTCAGGTGCCACCTGGTGAAGGAGAGCGATTTGTGGTGGTAGCAGGTGGCACAGTCGAGGGTTTTGTGGATGGCTCCTTTGTATGTTTCCCTGCAAAGAACAAAACAGGTGACTACCACGGGGAAATGAACAGCAGCCTTTTTGTTCACTGGCTCACAGCACAACTTTTACCAGCATTGGCAGAGCCATCAGTAGTTGTGTTGGACAATGCACCCTACCACAGCCAGTTTACGGAGGAAGGAAAGTCGCTGTCCCACTACTACCACCAAAAAAGATGACCTTGTGAAATGGTTGGAGGAAAGGAAACTCCCCTTCTCACCTCACGCTACTCGTACTGAACTCCTTCGTATATGCAAAGAAAACGACCAAAGCCACGGTACAAAGTGGATAATATAATCCGAGAATGGGGTCACGAAGTTGTCCAACTTCCACCGGCGCATCCTGAGCTGAACGCCATCGAGCAGGTGTGGGGGTGTATGAAGAGATACGTACGCACCTCGTTACAACGATTCACTCGTGCCAGCCTGAAGGCCAGGTTAGAGGAAGCAAAGTTACGCGCAACCAAAGACATTTGGGCAGGTGCCGTAAGAAGAGCTATGCCGTTTTGAAGAGGATAATTGGTCATCTGACAATATTCATGACATTGTGGAACCTGTCGTTATAAGCTTTGACAGCGGATGATGAGGATGAGCTCTTCCTTGACAGTGACGAAGACTAAAATAAAATATATGTACAGTACATTTGCCTGTTTAATTATCCATTAATTCTCTTGTTAATATTTATTTATTCTGTAATTATACAAACCTCTTCCAATTCTTTAGAATATTATGGCCAATCATGTCATCACATCATACGGATAACCGAACAACAGGTCCATATAGCCTGAAACGACCATACCCAACCATAAATTATAGGGTTATAATTATAACTACCCGCCAAACTTGCTAGCAAAGACAGTATACTGTAATGTGATTAACCAACTTATGGGTCATGTTCATTTGAAAAAGCTGCCCAACTCATTGTTGCTGTATATACTTTAGTTCTATTGTAAACCCAATGTCACGTATTACCACGGTATATTAATGTACAAAGTACTGAATGTCTTTATAATTATTATTCAATATGCTATGTGTGTGTGTGTGTGTGAGAGAGAGAGAGAGAGAGAGAGAGGTAGAGAGAGAGGTAGAGAGAGAGAGAGAGAGAGGTAGAGAGAGAGAGAGAGAGAGAGAGAGAGAGAGAGAGAGAGAGAGGTAGAGAGAGAGAGAGAGAGGTAGAGAGAGAGAGGTAGAGAGAGAGGTAGAGAGAGAGAGGTAGAGAGAGAGAGAGAGAGAGAGGTAGAGAGAGAGAGAGAGAGAGAGGTAGAGAGAGAGAGAGAGAGAGGTAGAGAGAGAGAGGTAGAGAGAGAGGTAGAGAGAGAGAGAGAGAGGTAGAGAGAGAGAGGTAGAGAGAGAGAGAGAGAGGTAGAGAGAGGTAGAGAGAGAGGTAGAGAGAGAGGTAGAGAGAGAGGTAGGTGGGGAGGGGGTATAGAAGGATGAGTGTAGGAGGGGGTTGGTGGGGGCGCTTGGTTGGTGGGGTTGGTGGGGGAGGGACAGTAGGACTGTAGGGGAGGGGGGTCTGTCTGGTGTCCGATCCCTTGCTCATGTTTTTGCGTTCCCTTTGGTTACCCTAAGAGGTAGCATCGTAACTATAATAATTTGACAAACCTTTATAACACCATAATTTACGGCGGGGTATCAATAACATTGTGTTCGAATGTCATTATTATGTAACCTATAGTCTTGCCACAAATTGCGAAAGGCGATGCGACATCGGGTCTGAAATACACAGTAGGTGTCGATTTGTTCCTGGTGAGCGATAGCGAGCCTGTAATTTAGGGGTAACCGGTCTTCGGCCGGGACATGTGTACATTACAAAATGTACAAATTTACCTTGAAGGGGGGAGGGGGGGGGGGGGGCTTTTTAAGCTTGCCAGAGGTCTACGGAGCAAACTGGAACAACTTTTTTATTATATCATTGTCAACATTAAAATTAAACGCGTTCTTCAGCTTATGTGGGTCCTTTCTCAATCAAAGGGTTACGCTTATTACCAATTAATTGTTTGTCTTAACCCCTTCTGTATCGGCGACGTTTCCTTAAGGGGGGTGCCCTGCTTTTTGTTATTTCTGTCCTTTTCTCTCTTTCTCTGGCTTGTATCAATTCGGCCCCATTCAGCCAATTATTTTAAGACATTTATGCCCATCTAGGTGTCGATTTCTTCCTGGCGAACGATAGCGAGCCAGCATTATATGAAGAAATCCGGCTTCGCCGGAGACATTTTTCTATCGAAAAATGTACAAATTTAGCCAGCTGTCAAACAAAAATAAAAAATATGCAGGCTTTCTACCGCTCACCAGTATAAAATTGACACCTGGATGGGGATAAACGTCTTAAAACACTAGGCTGAATGGGGCCAAATGGATACAAGCCAGAGAAAAATAGAAAAGGACAGAACAAAAACAGGTCACCCCCCTTAACCTTATTTTGACTATGATTAGACAAGTGTATTCAGTTTCAAAAGGGCCTCCGGCAATTATCAGGCTTAGAACTATCTCACTGAACCCTTTTTACTACCACAGATCCTTCTTGAAGTGGACAAACATATCTAAACATAAGTAGCATCAAATTTAAAAGACGTCGCCGATATAGAAAGGGTTAACGAGGCTCTCTTTAAATGGACTTAATGGGGGTGACCTGCTTTTTAAATTGTTCTCCTTTTCTCTCTTTCTCTGGCTTGTATCCATTTGGCCCCATTCAGCCTACTGTTTTAAGACGTTTATCCCCATCTAGGTGTCGATTTCTTCCTGGCGAGCGATAACGAGCCAGCATTATAGGAAGAAATCCGGCTTCGCCGGAGAATTTTTTCTACCGAAAAATGTACAAATTTAGCCTGCTGTCAATTTTGTTTTAAATATGCTGGCTCACTACCGCTCACCAGTAAAAAATTGACACCTGGATGGGGATAAACGTCTTAAAACAGTAGGCTGAATGGGGCCGAATGGATACAAGCCAGAGAAAGAGAGAAAAGGAGAGAACAAAAAGCAGGTCACCCCCCTTAAATACTGTCATGACACCTATAGTATCGTAAGGAAAGGCGTCATGTTATTGAACGGTGGGCGGATAAACACACTAAGGGCGCCCAACCTTGTTATTGAACGGTGGGCGGATACACACTAAGGGCGTCCAACCTTGTTATTGAACGGTGGGCGGATAAACACTAAGGGCGCCCAACCTTGTTATTGAACGGTGGGCGGATAACCACTAAGGGCGTCCAACCTTGTTACTGAACGGTGGGCGGATAAACACTAAGGGCGTCCAACCTTGTTATTGAACGGTGGGCGGATATACACACTAAGGGCGTCCAACCTTGTTATTGAACTGTGGGCGGATAAACACTAAGGGCGTCCAACCTTGTTATTGAACGGTGGGCGGATACACACACTAAGGGCGTCCAACCTTGTTATTGAACTGTGGGCGGATAAACACTAAGGGCGTCCAACCTTGTTATTGAACGGTGGGCGGCTATACACACTAAGGGCGTCCAACCTTGTTATTGAACGGTGGGCGGATATACACACTAAAGGCGTCATGTTATTGAACGGTGGGCGGATACACACTAAGGGCGTCCAACCTTGTTATTGAACGGTGGGCGGATACACACTAAGGGCGTCCAACCTTGTTATTGAACGGTGGGCGGATACACACTAAGGGCGTCCAACCTTGTTATTGAACGGTGGGCGGATACACACTAAGGGCGTCCAACCTTGTTATTGAACGGTGGGCGGATACACACTAAGGGCGTCCAACCTTGTTATTGAACGGTGGGCGGATAAACACTAAGGGCGTCCAACCTTTCCTAGGGCACCCTAACGGACCCAGTGAGCTTATGATGCCATACTCAAAACTGCTCCAGTGCACTTAAGGGGGGGGGGGGGGGCTAGTTTTTGGTTTATTTATATATTTATTTATTTATTTATTTATTTATTTATTTATTTATTGTCTTTTACAGTAACCTCGTTAGACCTCCATCAATCTTTAACATTTTCCATAAAGATATAACTAGCCTACATATTTAGGTAGAAAAAATGTTCCGGCCGAAAGCCGGTTCCTCCTAAAATTACTAGTTTGCTAAAGTCGATACCTAATTGGCACGAAAGGCACGATAAATGTGGCGAAAGGTCTTACAATAAAAAAACTAATGGAACGAACGTCTTCTTAAAATCTCAAAGCTAATGAGACTAAACATGAAGGAGAAAAGGCAGCAACCTACCCCCTCGACGACATACTCAGAACCTCTTGGTATTGTGAAAAGTTACGGCGCCTGTATCAAAGACAGTTTCGGGTGGTTTTAACTGGAATATGGATGCCTAACAACACATAAAGCTTAATAGTTTGAGCCGGTGTTTATGCTGTACCTCCAAACATTGGCCGTTGATGAAATTCATTACGGATACGGGGCAATTTTACCGACATGGGTATTAAAACAATTATCCTGATTAACACTACCATCAGAAAAAATAGGATTACCCTCGCGGGCCAACAGCCTCTCAATTGTTATTAGTTGTATTATTTCCAACATATATATATATAAAATAGTTGACCTTGATTTGTGACCTTGACCTTTCATAGGGAATTTTATAGTTTCTTGTATGACCTTGGCCTAAGTATTCCGAATTTATATGGTAAGCCTAGTGAAAATCTAGCTGTTAGTATAAGAAGTACTAATACAAATCTTATTTTGACCTTTAACCTTGATCTTTGACCTTACCCTTTGGATTATTTATCTGAAATTTTATCAATATGATATCAAAGTTACCAGTAACTTGTGTATTGAAAATTAAGAAATTCGAGTAAAAACTAAAGAATATGATATATTGATCTTATTTTCAACCTTGACATTTGACCTTAACCTTTAGGTTAAATCGAAAATATCTTTGTGACTGACCATCGCATTGACCAACTGGATACATCTGTGAAATTTGGTGAAAATCCATCAAATGGTTTAGGAGGAGTTTCCAGACAGAGACGGAGAAGCTGACTGGTGGTGCACAGTATACGGGCGGGATCTGAGTGTGTGATACCACTCTGCTTCGCAGAGTTGATAAGAATATTGTAAAAATTATATTAAAGTTTGTTTCGACCACCGGAAATGCATTATATGTGCACTATATAAAGCCCTGTAAAACATTTTGTTTTCCCTATATCACTATCTATTGATGGCAGTAAACCTCTTATTAAGCACCTTGGTATACCCGATAGTAGCGGGAGCGATGTTTTTTCATGATATATAAAATACCGGCAATAATTACTTAAATTCAATTTTTGGATAAATGTTTACCTATGGTCCCGTTAAAATATCCTCAAGTAACCTATCAAAAACTGTTCAGGGGACTGGTTAGAACTTGTAGGATGTTTAATTGAATGTCGGAAATCAGTATTTACTGAGAAATAACAGTCTTAAAATGCGCTATGGGTCACCAAGGGTCCCTGCCCTCTCTTTCCCAGGTAATGTTATGTTATGTTATATTATATTATATTATATTATATTAGGGTTAGGTTAGGTTAGGTTAGGTTAATCTAATCGAATATAATATTTGTACATTTTGGGCAGTGGGCGGGGCCGCGCGTAGGCTATGTGGCGGCGTACAGACCCTCCCGTAAAACATAGCGCATTTTAAGACTTTTATTTCTCAGTAAATACTGATTTCCGACATTCAATTAAACCAAAAAAAAAATCGATCGAGTTGGTGGGTTCGTGACGTCATCCATGGCGATGACGTCACTTCCAGCCTGCCAATCACAAACGGGTTTGGCCAGCCACTCACAGCTAAGCTTCCAGTATGTTTTGATCGTATCAGCTGTTCTACCTTAACCCCATATTTCAACCCCGCTCTTTCCCTGATATACTTCATGCCCTCCCCAGCTATCGGGGTAAATATTTTTAATATTGTTGTGGCAAGTGAAGGTAATCATTATTGGGGACACAATGAAAACAGGAAACCAATTATAATATTGAAGGGGAGTGGGACAAAAATCGCTAACGCTACTATGGAATTTGCCAGCACCTTTCCTGTCAAAATAAATTATGATTTCAATGAGTCATGGGGGATGCACCCCCCCCCCCCCCCCCCAACCCGCCATGTACCCCAAGGCAAACCAATACTTGTTTTGGTCAATTTAAAGATGTAATTAAATTGCTAAAAAATCGTTTCGATTGTTTTTATGTAGTTTAGAGTTGTGTAAGGGTGTTTTGATGTATGAAAATAGGCATAAATGCTATATTTACCCATTAAAACAACAATCTAAAAACAAAACGTCCCTTCACTTGCAGAAAAATAACTATTTGGCCATAACCGTTTGCCGTTGGAATCCAACATATGTAGAGGGGGGGGCCAAAGCCCCCCCTCACCCCCCCAAGATTTATTGAAATCGTCATATATTTAAACAGTAGGGGGCAAAAACCAAATTTTTCCCAAACGCTTTCCTTCTTTCGTCTTCGCGGCGGAATGTAAACGAAGCCACCCGCCTCTTGCGACGTAAGGCGATTATAGAGGATATTGTTTGTTTTTTTTCAAGATCAGTAATACATTTTTACGCGCATTTAGACACATATAAGGAATGAAATACAGGTGGTATAAGAACACCTGGTAGGCCACGATAAAAATCGACATGTATGAATTTAATTACATCATCTTTATATTGTCCTGTTGTGTTTTTGTTCCTGAAAGTGATCGTACGTGTGAGTGCTTTAAAGAACTAAATTTATATCCATTAACCAAGCGCAGTTTGAGAGGTGACCTTATTCAGGTTTTCAAAGATCATTAACGGCCATCCGACAACAATGAACTGTTAATACATATGTTACGATTAACAGTATCAAACTAGACGTGGGGAAATGGCTGCAAAATCATTGGATAAATCATTCAACTCTAGACGTAATCCAAAAAATGTCTTCTTCACTCGAATTGTCAACTTGTGAAATGGGCTTCCCCGAGATGTCATAGAATGCAACACCGTTCAAGGTTTGCCTAGAACAAGCACCTTTTTTTTTTGCCCTGAACCCAAAGGGTGACTGCATTTGTAAATGAATACAGTATTTTTCTTTAGTGAGTGTGTGTTTCATAACCTAATAGAATCTTAATATAATGTCCCCTGCCATGAACTAAGCCACAGGGCAGCACTTCCTTCTCACATTTTTCCTACGTTATCTCCGAAATACTGTTGCAACACTTGACAGCAGTGTTTTGGAGGGTAAAATAACCTCGAGGTGGTCGCATGAACTGTTGTTGCTTGTGTTCCTTTGTTCTCCTTTGTACATAGAAACCAAACACAACCTTTTTTCACGACAATCGTTGGCTAATTTTGGTGTTGAAAAAAGTTTGTCAGCTAACGTGTAATGATAATAAACTACCTCACCAATAAAAAGTAACATGGGAAAATTAGGGGTAGTTTCGGTTAATATATATATATATATAAGTATATCTTAATATGATAATTATTATATATCAATACTATAATATATATTAATGACTGCTCTTTTGATTATTTCCTTACATGGTACGTTTGCGTTGGGACCACCTGCAACTTTGCTAAACGAAAAGTGGCAGACTTTTCGTTATGGCGTATAGTAAACAAAATAGTATCGAACGTAATGTATACACATTGGCGAAACCAACTAAAATGATTAAATGGGATGTGTGAAATTGTAGTTGCGTGTTTTGGAAGGCATACACCCCTCACCGCCCTCATTCACTTTAACAAATCCATGTCTCACGGCCTTCTGGCCAGCCGATCAAAAAGTAACTGTAGGGTACTTACATGGATCAACGATATTGGTCTAGTAACTTGGTGCACTGTATGGTAAATTGTAGTTGACGTTGATTCCAGTTTAGAGTAACGAACTTCACGTAGTAGTTCACCACGAAGACCTTATCGTAATTGCAAACTCCGTATCCGTAAGTTAAGTCGTAAGAAAAAAGAGTTTAGAAAGACCCAGTTGACCCGACGATGGGCTGCAGGTGATCTACAGCCGTGGAATTGGCCTTCCTGCTTCATATTTTCGCAAGCAGAATATAATAAGGACGGATGAGCTCTTAAACGATCTCTCCAATTGATCCCTAGTCTTGACCAAGCACCCCTGAAGATGGCTCTGCCATTGGTGGTGCATCGTCTGCACACTTACAAATGTCACTGGCCAACGCCAGATGGCCAGTGGCGGCAGATACAAACATGGCACCAAAACAACACGGTAACAGCTGTGTTGTTTGTGGAAAATACAAGCGGAAGCAAAATAAATTCATATATCACTTCTTTCCCAAAGGTAAGGTGAAGTGCTTAGTCATAAGTAGGGTGCATCTACGAGTATACAGTATATAGTATAGTGGTACTAACTCCCATTTACGAGTCGTAATAATCATGGCTGAATGAATACATATTCCAGAGACATCATCGCGTTAAATTAGCTGACCCATGAATACCTGGCATTTGTATCATTGCAGCTGTTTGTTATGGCCCAAGAACCTTGAGATCAAACTGAAGCCGAAAACACCTGCTCAGGCGAACAAGTCCCCGTGTTGTGTGAAGCAGCCACTTTTAAGGGACCCGTATAGCGGGATTGGAAGCCTGCCGTCTGATGCTCCACCCTTTACAGATGTTTAAACTACATAGAAATATATAGCATAATCTACTCACGTTGTACAGTAGATATATGCCTTGCACCTGATCAGTTATCTTTAATGTTAAGACATTACCTCAATTTTGGTTCTTCGTGTTGGTATGGCGTGTGCGGTGGGCAGAGAACAGGGGGTTAAGATTACAAATGGTGGTAGTTGAGGAGATTATATTCCTGAATGGACACACGCCACCACACGCCCTACAACGGTAGTGGGCGCCCCTTCTCGCATTGTATCGTGCTGCACGGGACATGCAAAAAAGAGGCAAGAGAGGAGCTTCAGAAGAGGGCGAAGCTAAAAAGTCCGCAACGAGATAACACTCGCATATCGCCCAGAGAACGGACACAGTTCTAAACACGGACAACATGAGGGGCCATATGTGTTCCACACTTTTGGTTAAGTGTTGCTGAACGGGATGTGTAGTGATAGTCTATGGCGGTTATGGGTAGAGCTGCAAAACATATATTAATAGAGCTACAGTCACTGGGCTGATTGCCCTGGGGGTGTCTCGCGTATTCCTAAGTGAGAGATAATTGCGTACCGGTATATATTTATTTACTACTCCCCAAGTAAAGCAGTGCAAGTAACATGAGGAACTGTATGGAGTCAGTTGGTGTGTGTTTGTGTACTTACATTTCAGTAAACGTACGAACACTATGGGGAACAAATGGCTGAAATCCATACAGGTACTGAAACAAAATATAAATGTAAGGAACAAAACCAATACGAAGATATAGACGTTGAGTAA
>CM064523.1:17959652-18069747 GCA_032716605.1 Paralithodes platypus | reverse complement strand
CTCCTTTGTATGTTTCCCTGCAAAGAACAAAACAGGTGACTACCACGGGGAAATGAACAGCAGCCTTTTTGTTCACTGGCTCACAGCACAACTTTTACCAGCATTGGCAGAGCCATCAGTAGTTGTGTTGGACAATGCACCCTACCACAGCAGTTTACGGAGGAAGGAAAGTCGCTGTCCCACTACTACCACCAAAAAAGATGACCTTGTGAAATGGTTGGAGGAAAGGAAACTCCCCTTCTCACCTCACGCTACTCGTACTGAACTCCTTCGTATATGCAAAGAAAAACGACCAAAGCCACGGTACAAAGTGGATAATATAATCCGAGAATGGGGTCACGAAGTTGTCCAACTTCCACCGGCGCATCCTGAGCTGAACGCCATCGAGCAGGTGTGGGGGTGTATGAAGAGATACGTACCGTACGCACCTGGTTACAACGATTCACTCGTGCCAGCTTGAAGGCCAGGTTAGAGGAAGCAAAGTTACGCGCAACCAAAGACATTTGGGCAGGTGCCGTAAGAAGAGCTATGGCGTTTGAAGAGGATAATTGGTCATCTGACAATATTCATGACATTGTGGAACCTGTCGTTATAAGCTTTGACAGCGATGATGAGGATGAGCTCTTCCTTGACAGTGACGAAGACTAAAATAAAATATATGTACAGTACATTTGCCTGTTTAATTATCCATTAATTCTCTTGTTAATATTTATTTATTCTGTAATTATACAAACCTCTTCCAATTCTTTAGAATATTATGGCCAATCATGTCATCACATCATACGGATAACCGAACAACAGGTCCATATAGCCTGAAACGACCATACCCAACCATAAATTATAGGGTTATAATTATAACTACCCGCCAAACTTGCTAGCAAAGACAGTATACTGTAATGTGATTAACCAAACTTATGGGTCATGTTCATTTGAAAAAAGCTGCCCAACTCATTGTTGCTGTATATACTTTAGTTCTATTGTAAACCCAATGTCACGTATTACCACGGTATATTAATGTACAAAAGTACTGAAATGTCTTTATAATTATTATTCAATATGCTATGTGTGTGTGTGTGTGTGTGAGCGAGAGAGAGAGAGAGAGAGGAGAGAGAGAGAGAGAGAGGTAGAGAGAGAGAGAGAGAGAGAGAGAGAGAGAGAGAGAGAGAGAGAGAGAGAGAGAGAGAGAGAGGTACAGAGAGAGAGAGAGAGAGAGGTTTGAGAAAGAGAGAGGTATAGAAAGAGAGAGAGGGAGAGAGAGAGAGAGGGGTAGAGAGAAAGAGAGAGAGGTAGAGAGAGAGAGAGAGAGAGAGAGAGAGAGGAGAGAGGTAGAGAGAGAGGTAGAGAGAGAGAGAGAGAGGTAGAGAGAGAGAGGTAGAGCGAGAGAGAGAGAGAGAGGTTAGGAGAGAGAGGTAGAGAGAGAGGTTAGAGAGAGAGGGTAGAGAGAGAGGTAGGTGGGGAGGGGGTTAAAGAAGGATGAGTGTAGGAGGGGGTGGGGGGGGGCGTTTGGTGGGTGGGGTTGGTGGGGGAGGGACAGTAGGACTGTAGGGGAGGGGGGTCTGTCTGGTGTCCGATCCCTTGCTCATGTTTTTGCGTTCCCTTTGGTTACCCTAAGAGGTAGCATCGTAACTATAATAATTTGACAAACCTTTATAACACCATAATTTACGGCGGGGTATCAATAACATTGTGTTCGAATGTCATTATTATGTAACCTATAGTCTTGCCACAAATTGCGAAAGGCGATGCGACATCGGGTCTGAAATACACAGTAGGTGTCGATTTGTTCCTGGTGAGCGATAGCGAGCCTGTAATTTAGGGGTAACCGGTCTTCGGCCGGGACATGTGTACATTACAAAATGTACAAATTTACCTTGAAGGGGGGGGGGGGGGGGGGGGGGGGGCTTTTTAAGCTTGCCAGAGGTCTACGGAGCAAACTGGAACAACTTTTTTATTATATCATTGTCAACATTAAAATTAAACGCGTTCTTCAGCTTATGTGGGTCCTTTCTCAATGAAAGGGTTACGCTTATTACCAATTAATTGTTTGTCTTAACCCCTTCTGTATCGGCGACGTTTCCTTAAGGGGGGTGCCCTGCTTTTTGTTATTTCTGTCCTTTTCTCTTTCTCTGGCTTGTATCAATTCGGCCCCATTCAGCCAACTATTTTAAGACATTTATGCCCATCTAGGTGTCGATTTCTTCCTGGCGAACGATAGCGAGCCAGCATTATATGAAGAAATCCAGCTTCGCCGGAGACATTTTTCTATCGAAAAATGTACAAATTTAGCCAGCTGTCAAACAAAAATAAAAAATATGCAGGCTTTCTACCGCTCACCAGTAAAAAATTGACACCTGGATGGGGATAAACGTCTTAAAACAGTAGGCTGAATTGGGTCAAATGGATACAAGCCAGAGAAAAATAGAAAAGGACAGAACAAAAACAGGTCACCCCCCTCAACCTTATTTTGACTATGATTAGACAATTGTATTCAGTTTCAAAAAGGGCCTCCGGCAATTAACAGGCTTAGAACTATCTCACTGAACCCTTTTTACTACCACAGATCCTTCTTGAAGTGGACAAACATAATTATCTAAACATAAGTAGCATCAAATTTAAAAGACGTCTCCAGTATAGAAAGGGTTAACGAGGCTCTCTTTAAATGGACTTAAGGGGGGTGACCTGCTTTTTAAATTTTTCTCCTTTTCTCGCTTTCTCTGGCTTGTATCCATTTGGCCCCATTCAGCCTACTGTTTTAAGACGTTTATCCCCATCTAGGTGTCGATTTCTTCCTGGCGAGCGATAACGAGCCAGCATTATAGGAAGAAATCCGGCTTCGCCGGAGAAATTTTTCTACCGAAAAATGTACAAATTTAGCCTGCTGTCAAATTTTGTTTTAAATATGCTAGCTCGCTACCGCTCACCAGTAAAAAATGTACACCTGGATGGGGATAAACGTCTTAAAACAGTAGGCTGAATGGGGCCGAATGGATACAAGCCAGAGAAAGAGAGAAAAGGAGAGAACAAAAAAGCAGGTCACCCCCCTTAAATACTGTCATGACACCTATAGTATCGTAAGGAAAGGCGTCATGTTATTGAACGGTGGGCGGATAAACACACTAAGGGCGTCCAACCTTGTTATTGAACGGTGGGCGGATACACACTAAGGGCGTCCAACCTTGTTATTGAACGGTGGGCGGATAAACACTAAGGGCGTCCAACCTTGTTATTGAACGGTGGGCGGATACACACTAAAGGCGTCCAACCTTGTTATTGAACGGTGGGCGGATAAACCTAAGGGCGTCCAACCTTGTTATTGAAGGGTGGGCGGATATACACACTAAGGGCGTCCAACCTTGTTATTGAACTGGGGGCGGATAAACACTAAGGGCGTCCAACCTTGTTATTGAACGGTGGGCGGATACACACACTAAGGGCGTCCAACCTTGTTATTGAACTGTGGGCGGATAAACACTAAGGGCGTCCAACCTTGTTATTGAACGGTGGGCGGATACACAGTAAGGGCGTCCAACCTTGTTATTGGACGGTGGGCGGATATACACACTAAAGGCGTCATGTTATTGAACGGTGGGCGGATACACACTAAGGGCGTCCAACCTTGTTATTGAACGGTGGGCGGATACACACTAAGGGCGTCCAACCTTGTTATTGAACGGTGGGCGGATAAACACTAAGGGCGTCCAACCTTGTTATTGAACGGTGGGCGGATACACACTAAGGGCGTCCAACCTTGTTATTGAACGGTGGGCGGATAAACACTAAGGGCGTCCAACCTTGTTATTGAACGGTGGGCGGATACACACTAAGGGCGTCCAACCTTTCCTAGGGCACCCTAACGGACCCAGTGAGCTTATGATGCCATACTCAAAACTGCTCCAGTGCACTTATGGGGGGGGGGGCTAGTTTTTGGTTTATTTATTGGTTTATTTATTTATTTATTTATTTATTTATTTATTTATTGTCTTTTACAGTAACCTCGTTAGACCTCCATCAAGCTTTAACATTTTCCATAAAGATATAACTAGCCTACATATTTAGGTAGAAAAAATGTTCCGGCCGAAAGCCGGTTCCTCCTAAAATTACTAGTTTGCTAAAGTCGATACCTAATTGGCACGAAAGGCACGATAAATGTGGCGAAAGGTCTTACAATAAAAAAACTAATGGAACGAACGTCTTCTTAAAATCTCAAAGCTAATGAGACTAAACATGAAGGAGAAAAGGCAGCAACCTACCCCCCCGACGACATACTCAGAACCTCTTGGTATTGTGAAAAGTTACGGCGCCTGTATCAAAGACAGTTTCGGGTGGTTTTAACTGGAATATGGATGCCTAACAACACATAAAGCTTAATAGTTTGAGCCGGTGTTTATGTTGTACCTCCAAACATTGGCCGTTGATGAAATTCATTACGGATACGGGGCAATTTTACCGACATGGGTATTAAAACAATTATCCTGATTAACACTACCATCAGAAAAAAATAGGATTACCCTCGCGGGCCAACAGCCTCTCAATTGTTATTAGTTGTATTATTTCCAACATATATATATAAAATAGTTGACCTTGATTTGTGACCTTGACCTTTCATAGGGAATTTTATAGTTTCTTGTATGACCTTGGCCTAAGTATTCCGAATTTATATGGTAAGCCTAGTGAAAATCTAGCTGTTAGTATAAGAAGTACTAATACAAATCTTATTTTGACCTTTAACCTTGATCTTTGACCTTACCCTTTGGATTATTTATCTGAAATTTTATCAATATGATATCAAAGTTACCAGTAACTTGTGTATTGAAAATTAAGAAATTCGAGTAAAAACTAAAGAATATGATATATTGATCTTATTTTCAACCTTGACCTTTGACCTTAACCTTTAGGTTAAATCGAAAATATCTTTGTGACTGACCATCGCATTGACCAACTGGATACATCTGTGAAATTTGGTGAAAATCCATCAAATGGTTTAGGAGGAGTTTCCAGACAGACAGACGGACGACGGACAACAGACAACGACGGAGAAGCTGACTGGTGGTGCACAGTATACGGGCGGGATCTGAGTGTGTGATACCACTCTGCTTCGCAGAGTTGATAAGAATATTGTAAAAATTATATTAAAGTTTGTTTCGACCACCGGAAATGCATTATATGTGCACTATATAAAGCCCTGTAAAACATTTTGTTTTCCCTATATCACTATCTATTGATGGCAGTAAACCTCTTATTAAGCACCTTGGTATACCCGATAGTAGCGGGAGCGATGTTTTTTCATGATATATAAAATACCGGCAATAATTACTTAAATTCAATTTTTGGATAAATGTTTACCTATGGTCCCGTTAAAATATCCTCAAGTAACCTATCAAAAACTGTTCAGGGGACTGGTTAGAACTTGTAGGATGTTTAATTGAATGTCGGAAATCAGTATTTACTGAGAAATAACAGTCTTAAAATGCGCTATGGGTCACCAAGGGTCCCTGCCCTCTCTTTCCCAGGTAATGTTATGTTATATTATATTATATTATATTATATTATATTAGGGTTAGGTTAGGTTAGGTTAGGTTAATCTAATCGAATATAATATTTGTACATTTTGGGCAGTGGGCGGGGCCGCGCGTAGGCTATGTGGCGGCGTACAGACCCTCCCGTAAAACATAGCGCATTTTAAGACTTTTATTTCTCAGTAAATACTGATTTCCGACATTCAATTAAACCAAAAAAAAATCGATCGAGTTGGTGGGTTCGTGACGTCATCCATGGCGATGACGTCACTTCCAGCCTGCCAATCACAAACGGGTTTGGCCAGCCACTCACAGCTAAGCTTCCAGTATGTTTTGATCGTATCAGCTGTTCTACCTTAACCCCATATTTCAACCCCGCTCTTTCCCTGATATACTTCATGCCCTCCCCAGCTATCGGGGTAAATATTTTTAATATTGTTGTGGCAAGTGAAGGTAATCATTATTGGGGACACAATGAAAACAGGAAACCAATTATAATATTGAAGGGGAGTGGGAAAAAAACCGCTAACGCTACTATGGAATTTGCCAGCACCTTTCCTGTCAAAATAAATTATGATTTCAATGAGTCATGGGGGATGCACCCCCCCCCCCCCCCCCTCCAACCCGCCATGTACCCCAAGGCAAACCAATAGTTGTTTTGGTCAATTTAAAGATTGTAATTAAATTGCTAAAAAATCGTTTCGATTGTTTTTATGTAGTTTAGAGTTGTGTAAGGGTGTTTTGATGTATGAAAATAGGCGTAAATGCATATTTACCCATTAAACAACAATCTAAAAACACGTCCCTTCACTCGCGAAAAATAACTATTTGGCCATAACCGTTTGCCGTTGGATACAAAATATGTAGAGGGGGGGCAAGCCCCCCCTCACCCCCCCAAGATTTATTGAAATCGTCATATATTTAAACAGTAGGGGGCAAAAACCAAATTTTTCCCAACGCTTCTTCTTCTTCTTCTTCGCGGCGGATGTAAACAAAGCCACCCGCCTCTTGCGACGTAGGCGATATAGAGGATATTTTGTTTTTTTCAAGATCAGTAATACATTTTTACGCGCATTTAGACACATAGGAATGAAATATCTTTATATTGTCCGTTGTTTTTTGTTCTGAAAGTGACGTACGTGTGAGTGCTTTAAAGAACTAAATTTATATCCATTAACCAAGCGCAGGTTGAGAGGTGACCTTATTCAAGTTTTCAAGATCATTAAAGGCATCGACAACATGAACTGTAATACATATTTTACGATTAACCGATCAAACTAGACGTGGGGAAATGGCTGCAAAATCATTGGTAAATCATTCAACTCTAACGAATCCAAAAATGTCTTCTTCAATCGAATTGTCAACTTGTGAAATGGGCTTCCCCGAGATGTCATAGACTGCAACACCGTTCAAAGTTTGCCTAGACAAGCACCTTGCCCTGAACCCAAGGTTGACTGCATTTGTAAATGAATACATATTTTCTTTAGTAGTGTGTGTTTAATAACCTAATAGATCTTAATATAATGTCCCCTGCCATGAACTAAGCCACAGGGCAGCACTTCCTTCTCACATTTTTCCTACGTTATCTCCGAAATACTGTTGCAACACTTGGATCAGCAGTGTTTTGGAGGGTAAGTAACCTCGAGGGGTCGCATGAACTGTTGTTGCTTGTTTTCCTTTGTACTCCTTTGTACATAGAACCAAACACAACCTTTTTCACTACAATCGTTGGCTAATGGTGAAAAAAGTTTTCAGCTAACGTGTAATGATAAAAACTACCTAATACCAATAAAAAGTAACATGGGAAAATTAGTGGTAGTTTCGGTAATATATATATATATATATATATATATATATATATATATATATATATATATATATATATTATTGCTCTTTGATTATTTCCTTACATGGTACGTTGCGTTGGGACCACCTGAAATTTGCTAAACGAAAGTGGCGAACTTTGCTTTATGGCTATATTAAACAAAATATTATTGAGTAATGTATACACATTGCGAAACCAACTAAAATGATTAAATGGGAGCGAACTTGTAGTGCGTGTTTTGGAAGTCATACACCCTACGCCTATCACTTTAACAAATCCCTGTCTCACGCCTTCTGGCCAGCGGATCAAAAGTACTGTAGGGTACTTACATGGAATAACGATATTGGTCTAGTAACTTGGTGCACTGTATGGTAAATTGTAGTTGACGTTGATTCCAGTTTAGTAACGAACTTCTTAGTAGTTCACCACGAATTAATTATCGTAATTGCACTCCGTATCCGTAAGTTAAGTAGTAAGAACACATGTTTAGAAAGACCAGTTGACCCGACGAGTGCTGCAGGTGATCTACAGCCGTGGAATGCCTTCCTGCTTCATATTTTCTCAAGCAGAATCTAATAAGGAGAGAGCTCTTAAACGATCTCCCAATTGATCCCTAGTCTTGACCAAGCACCCCTGAAGATGGCTCTGCCATCGGTGGTGCATCGTCTGCACACTTACAAATGTCACTGGGAGCTGCCAGATGGCGTGGCGGCAGATACAAACATGGCACCAAAACAACACGGTAACAGCTGTGTTGTTTGTGGAAAATACAAGCGGAAGCAAAATAAATTCATATATCACTTCTTTCCCAAAGGTAAGGTGAAGTGCTTAGTCATAAGTAGGGTGTATCTACGAGTATACAGTATATAGTATACTCACATACGAGTGTATAATCATGGCTGACTGAATACATATTCCAGAGACATCATCTCGGTAAATAGCTGACCCATGAATACTGGCATTTGTATCATTGCAGATGTTTGTTATGGCTCAAGAACCTTGACATCAAACTGAAGACGAAAACACCTGATCAGCTGAACAAGTCCCGTGTTGTGTGAAGCAGCCACTTTTAAGATGACCAGTATAGCGGGATTGGCCGCCTGACGTCTGATGCTCCACAATTTACAGATGTTTTAAATAATATAAATATATAGCATAATCTACTCACGTTGTACAGTATATATATGCCTTTCACCTGATCAGTTATCTTTAATGTAAGACATACCCTCAATTTTATGTTCTTAGTTTTTGTATGGAGTGTGAGGTTGGAATTACTTGCTTAGAATAGTATTCATGAATACACAAAAAAGCAATAAACGGTAGTGAGAAATTCCCCTAGCATTGTATTGTGCTGCAGTGGTCGACCTGAATAGTAAACACATAACATCGATATCAAAATTATTTATAAACACGTACAACATGAGGCAAAAGATGTGTTCCACACTTTTCGTAGTGTTGCTGAAGGGATGTGTATTTATTAGTGTATGACGTGTATGGGTAGAGCTGCAGAAACATAAATTACTCGAGATATAGTCACTGGGATGATTGCTGTGGTTGTCTCGCATATTCCTTCGTGAGAGATAATTGCGTACCGGTATGTCTTTATCTACTACTCACCAATTAAGCAGTGCAAGTAACATGAGGAACTGTATGATTCAGTTTGTGTGTGTTTGTGTACTTACATTTCAGTAAACGTACGAACACTATGGGGAACAAATGGCTGAAATCCATACAGGTACTGAACAAAATATAAATGTAAGGAACAAAACCAATACAAGATATAGACGTTGAGTAACCTATACATATAGCAAAGGTATTATATTGGATCAAGTATTTTAAACAGAAAAAGGTAAAGTTGCTGCACAAATACTAGATTGTATACATGGAATGCAGCACAATATATTTAGTTGTAGTGATATATGGACCGAGGTAAGACAATAATGATAATGACAAAAATGGGATCACAATTTAAACATCATGGGTGACTTTTAGAGTAGCAGACTACTTAGATATAGGCCTATAAGAGCTATATGAATTGTGAAAAATGAAAAGATATAGAGTACTGCAAGCGGTAGCCTATAGACATTAGAAACTATATAGTTATAGCTCGAATATAACCGTTTTCTAGAGAACGGTACATTCTCTAATGAGGGGTATAAACTGTATAGTTACTGTTCGAAATTAACCGTTCTCTATTGGGGGGTGCTTGACGTTAGATGGGATAAGTAGAAGGGGCCTACAACCAAAAGCAGAGAGTCACCTCTCCTTATTAGATTCTTCTTGTATTTTCTCTTGTGGTAGAAGTAAATGAGAAAATACTTCACATGTTGGTAGGCTAAATAAAATATTGTTTTGTTTTTCCTGTTTCGAAGCAGATTCAATGCTGTTCATGGTTTAATGCATAATATTGCTTACCCAATATTCATAATTTTCGATATGAAGTGATGATATCGTTGCGTAACTAGAAATGAAGATACAAGGAAAAACTAAGCAATTTGAAAATCAATGCAAGATAAATGTCAATCGTTTGCACATGAGTGGAAAATATTAAAATATACAGTATATTTGTCCATGTAGTATCAAAGACAACAGTTCGTTCCCCCAGCCTGCCACTGGGTGAATGAATCCGTATCACCTGGGGGTCGAAAAAACGAAGCAATTATTGAGTTTATATGGCACTTCTTTCAAATGTTTTGTTTGTCGACCTCCAGGTGTTTCGAATTCACTCAGTGGCTGGTTGGAGGAACCAACTTCTGTCGTTGATAGTACTAACCCAAGACCATGCTCGAGACAGATCAAGCAAAATAAATCATTAACAAAAATATATGTGGTCATTTGATTTTTACTACGACCCATAATACATTAATTATATACCTATGTGGAGTTCGCCACTCTTGCTAGTGGCACCGAAGAGCACACCACCCTTCGTTGTTGTTTGAGAATTGGTGCAGCAGACTATTCGACGAGGTGGAGCGCACCCTTGTGAAGATGGGCTCGGCTGGCAGTTTTTGTAGTTCGACATCGAGAGCTCTCTTGAAGCTGTCTAACGAGACACCTCTCATGTCTCTTACTCGCCGCGGAGTTTGTTGAAGAGATATACCCTATACCCTAGAAAATTAGCAGACACAACTTTTTAGCGAATGTTTCGAGGTTCTATTAGGCATTCTCTGTTATTAAAGACCAATTGGATGACGTGGTGTGTACTTTCTACGCATTTCTTATTGAAGCAGAATTATTCCCACATTAAGGGGAGATTTCCACTTGAGGGATTTTTTTCTTTACCCCTTTCTCCCTTATGTTTAGCCCCATTGCTTTTTAAGTTTTAAGACGTTCGGCCCATTACTTTGGCGATTTTAAATAGTTTCACCCCATTTATGTAACTTTTAAGACCTTTCGTCCCATTTAGGTGTCTATTTTTCCTGGCGAGCGATAGCGAGCCTGTAATTTAAGAGGAATCGACCTTCGGCCGGGACATTTTTCTACCGAAAAATGTACAAATTTATCTTGAAAGGGGGTCAAGGGGGTCAAGGGGGTGTAATTTTAAGCTTGATGGAGGTCTAGGGAACAAACTAAATACCTCCCCTTAATGTGAACCTACGATGTAAATCTGTGGCTCAGTACAAGTCAGTAGTATTCCAGGGTAAATGTGATTGTTTGTCTCACCTTTTCTACCAAGGGACTGGAGTTCTCGAAAAGGGGCTCCAGTTCTGACGCTATTCTTGACTTACAGTGTGCTGGGTTAATGATCCAGAAGTCATATTTTAATTAACTAACCTTCCCTACATTCACGTCATACGGAATGGCGATACTTATATACTTGTATTGGCGTATCATTGATATCGGTTAACAAGCCTCGTGAATTCACTACCTTGATGTAATTTAACGACAGGAACCATTGATATGATCCCGTAAGTATGTTGGATCAATCTGATTAGATTAACCAGTAATTGTATGTATTGGGCCTATTTAAATGCAATCATTCATTTTTCGGCAATATGAGTAATATGTACTCATTGTCTTTGTTAAAAACCATAAGAAATAATGTAATAGAGAAAGCAAACAGTCACAACAATAAGACAACTAGGATTACTGTGTAAACCAATATTAACTTACTAATGTGCATTGCAATTTTTGTTTACACAATGTAAAACTGCATCGAGTAGTTTATTAGCGTGTTTAAGGTGAGTGAAAGTATTTTACATCAACTTAATCATTTTGGGTATTATTAAATTGAATATAAAGTTAAATAGTATACCATTTTAATCGACCCCACCGCAGTGAAATGGTCAAAAAATCCATATAAATCAGAGTAAGTCGAGTACAAAATCAGTATAACCCAGTTGTTCATTCTTTGAAGTTTTATATCCCGATAATCAACCTACAAAGAGAGAGAGAGAGAGAGAGAGAGAGAGAGAGAGAGAGAGAGAGAGAGAGAGAGAGAGAGAGAGAGATGTTTGTGTGGGAGAAGTTCGGATTACTTCACTAGTCAAAGGTTTCGCGAATTTATCTGGAAGAAATTGGGAACTTGAGACCAATTTGTTTCGCTGATGATAGGACAGACACAAACATTGCCATCCACATACTGGGTCCACCGTGATATAGTGTGTATGCAAAATAGAACAGATAGACAAAAAGACGACTAGTACACATTGTAAGATTATATATATGAACACATCTTAGAAAGTTTCACTATTGTTATTTCCAGTACGAAACACATGTATATGCTTCATGTATCTTCTAAAAGCGATATATATAATGTTCAAACCATTATACAAAACTATCGTTACACAAGTTATATATTTACCAGTTTCGTTACAGCCTGTTTGCTCTTTAACACACACATTGTATAGTGTACATCACATTAAGGGAGATAAATAACAACCATAGAAAATACACCTTTATTCCAACATTGGCATTATGTACACTAACTTTTCCACTGACTAGAATTTACATTATAATATTTACATAATAACTAAGTAAATAAATTCGTATCTTATAATGCATGTTATGAAATTTTTATTTATAATCACTCATTTGTTGTTTACCTGTTCATCATGTTTGTATCCCATAAACAACTGATAATAATGTACTCTATGTTTGTTTAAATGTATAAATTAACATCATATTCCTCAACCTAGCAACTATCCTGTGTTCTTTTCTGTCTCCAGTTAAGTCTATCTTACAATCTATCAACTATCTCCAATTGGGGCAAAACAAATCTTGTTACTTTCAATGCTTCCAAAACCCAATTTCTCCTTCTATCTACCCGTCACCCTTTTCCACATAATTTGTCCTTATCCTTTTACAGTACTTTTTTTGTCTCTATATTCCAACTTACTCCCTCTCGGGCATAGGCTGAGAGCCTGAACATTCACCACTGTACAAATGAACAGTGAAGCCTGTGAGGTCTTGTTCCAGTCTAGAAAATGAGACATGTGAAGCACATAGAGTACAACGAGCACCTGCCATCTTACCTTCACATGAGGCACGGTGCTCACTCATGGCCAGAAGCGACCCCATCTCTGAAGCCACCTCGTTCCCGTGCTTGACTGTCTCACCCCCTACACTCGGACTTTCACTCTTACACACACACACACACAACGCCACCTGTTGAGCAGATAACTCACCGGGCATTGTACCCCTATAGCATCTTTTGAATATGGGAGTAATCATACAGTGCTATTTAATCAGGGAACAATGGGGGTATTTTATTGGCGTTTCGGTGAGCTTTGTGGTAATGCACTGATACTAGGTACAGCACAAATTCCATCCAAATAATATCTTCCCATTGATACATCGGAGTTTGAACCCAGGACCTTTGGATTACCAGGACAGTGGCAAGACCACTCCACCACACCTCACAAATCAACCCTTCATCTTCTCTCAGTATTCTTGGTGTTTCTATTTCTCCTGACCTTGCTTGGAAGATCATATTACCACTCTTGATTTTTCCTTGGCCCGTCAACTTTCCCTTCATAGTTGCTGAGGGGCACAGAGCCTTGGGTGGGGCTTTGATGTCCTGGGCGTTTCTGCCACCTCCTCAGCTCCTCGCCGGGGAGCGGCTTCGGTCACCTGGGCTTTCTTAGTGGTAAGCAGGGAGGGTTCTGTGAGGGCGCTCGGTTATGGCTTTGGCCTTGCTCAGGACCTTGGGGCTGTTCGGTCAGACAGCCTGGGGAACAAAAACAACAACCATTCTTGCTAAAGCAGCTTCCCAGAAGTTAAGTTTTAGGTATATCTAACAATCTCATTTGTTTTCATCTTTGCATCACGTCAATAGAGTTGTAGTTGTTGTTGTTGTTCCCCAGGCTGCCTGGCCGAACAGCCCCAAGGTCCCGAGCAAGGCCAAGGCCATAAAGCGCCCCCACAAAACCCTCCCTGCTTACCACTAACAAAACCCAGGTGACCGAAGCCACTCTAAGGCAGGGAGCTGAGGAGGGCGCGGAAACGCCCGAGAAACCAAAGCCCCACCCAAGGCCCTGTGCCCCTCAGCAATTATGAAGGGAAAGTTGAGGGGCAAGGGAAAAATGTGACGCTTTGGCTCCCAATCTGCCAACTTTTAGGTTGGCAGTAGTCAATAGAGTAAGCTCCATAACTATACTTTTGACTCTGTATTTACCTGTGCAAACATTACGTTCCCCATTATGTTCATGCACTCGTACAGTAAATTGCATCCATGATACAGTCCCTATTAAGCTATATTTACATAATGAGAACATCCCTGTCTATATAATGAGCCAGAGAGAGATTGTTCCGACATGTTTTCGATATTCCAGCCTCGGGTACATTTTCTTCGGGGTAATCACAGTGGCTGTTGTTTCGCTGACATATTGCAAAAGTAATGAAACCCCAATATATCGCAAACTGGTGAATATATTAATATGAATAATACAAATGCAATAATTAAAATATCCCAAGCAATTATATAAATACAACAAACTAACTGTAATATTATTATTATTACGAACAATAAAACATAATATTTTGTAATGTATGTATATAATCCGACACATACCCGATAGCTGGGTGTGGCCGACTCGATACAGATCCCGAACAGAAAAAAAAACATATAAATAAGAAAAATATACATAACACAAATTATAATAAAACTCACACACATCTAGATGTCTCAGGAGAAGACCCAAAGACCAAGGATCACTAAGGGTCTGCAATACTCCCCCGGTTCCAGACCTCTCTGAGAGTTTCCAGTCTCAGCAGGCAGACATGCAGCGGAACTACACCACAGTGCCCGTCCCCCTTACTTTCAGGCATAGCCCTTCACAACTTATGCTGTCTCTCTGGGTCAGGCACCCGATGGCCTATTATAGTATCTAGCCCAACTGGCACCCACCCCCTCTCTTTGTGACCGTGTTATCAGTCATCTATTCACAAGCATTCTCCATTCATTCCTATACATTACCACTTCTCTTGCCGGTTCTTCAATCATCTCTCTATCTTCCAACGCTTTTATTATTCCATCTCTCCATCTCATCCTAGGTCTCTCAATCAATGTCCCCTTGTTTCTGACTCATATATTCTCTTTGTAAGCCTGCCATGTCACATTCGATCAACATGTCCATACCAACACAGCACCCATCTTTCCACTCTGGCCGATAAGGGTTCCTGTTGTCTCTCTCCTATGTACCTCTCCACACATACTCCTCAAGCTGCTCATCTCCGTCACATCCAACCTTCTTGTACCTTCAGTCCCCATGTTTCAGCCCCATACATCACTGTTGGTATAACTATCCCTTCATACATTGCACTTTTTAGCTTTCATTTCGAGATTTCTCACCTTCTACATACTTCCAATTGCTCCGAAAACTGTCCTTCCTTCACACATTCTCTGTCTTACCTCCATTTCCACACCTGCACCCCTGCTTATCACTCCTCCTAGATATTTAATACACTTCACTTGTTCCAGCATTACCCCATCCAGTTTTACATTTAGATTTACGGCCTACGAGTATCTCTATTACACACCATCACTTTACTTGTATTGACATTCACCCTCAGCTTCCTCCTCCCACATACCACACCAAACTCTTTTACAACTCGCTACAGCTTCTCCTCAGAATCCACCAGCAGTGCAGTGTCATCAGTAAACAGGAACTGATTCAACTCCCAATCACCACCATTCTTTCTTACTAAACCAGTCCTTTACCCATAGTTCTCATTCTTACCTCCCTCACCACGCCATCCATATATACATTAAACAGCCAAGGTGACATTACACAACCCTGTCCCTGACCTACGTTTACCTGAAACCATTCACTCAATTCATTCCCTACTCTAACGCACGCTCTGCTCACTACATAAAAACTCTTGACTGCTCTTAACAAACTTCCTCCAAATTCATAAATCCTTAGCACCTTACACATTGCTTCTCAATCCACACGATAATACACATTTGTTATACTACATTAATAAAATATTCATATACTGATAATCAAAAGAAGTTTAAAATATTATAAAATATATAAAAGTCTCTGTTAATTGATCATTTCCAGTTAGTAATTTTTGTTTATCATCTGCCGTTATGTTTAAACATTTCTGAGAAATTACAATATTACGTAAATTACACAGTACAACACATGTATGCATGGTTAACCCCTTCTGTACCGGAATGTCTTCTTAACTATATGCTGGCTACTATTAAACGATGTTATTCAGTTTATAAATGACTTCCACCAATTAACAGCCTTCGAACTTTCTCACTTAACCCTTTTTATTACCACAAATGCTTCTTAAACTGCACAAAATCGTCTAAAAATAGCTAGAATAAAGTTTAAAAGATGTCGCCGGTAAAGAACTGGTTAACATAATATTTCATCTTACGAACTTTGCCGAAACATCATTGTATTCAGACTAAATAATCGGAAAGATAAGAACATGTTGGAAATAGCATAATCGATAATACTTTTAATATTTCGGCATAAAATATAAATATCCATGTATAATTGGTTCAAAAACTTCCTTTGCCACACATTTAATACAATATGTTTAATTGACGATTTCTGTAGCTTTAAGGGGGAAGGGGGAATTTATTGGTCGATTTATTTATCTATGTATTATTATTATTTTAGTTTCCTTCTTAGCTTTCCTCCATCAAGCTAATCAAAACATTCCCAAGGTCCCCTTTCTAGATATATTGTACATTTTGCAGTAGACAAATTTCCCGGCCCAGGGCCGGTTTCTCCTAAATTCCAGTCTTGTTATCGATCGCCAGGAAAAAAGAATGACACCCACATGGCACGAAAGCTCTTATTTGTTACAAAGAAATGGAGGGAAAGGTCGTAAAATAGCCACACTAATGGGCCAAAAATCTTAACATTTGAAAACTAATGCGGCTAAACATGAGGGAGAAGGGGGTCAGGATAAACCAACCAGCCCCCCTTAAAGTGACTGCTAGATTGATTTTCCTGGTAATTGCTTGGGGTCTACTGTACATGTGAATAATACAGTACTGTACAATGTTAGGTAATAGTCGTCACTGTAAGTAGCCACACAGCCATAATGTAAACATCGAGTTAGTTATAGTTATATCTTGAACCAACTGTATTTTGTAAACTCAATTTTGATTGAAAAACATACTATATGCTTAGTTATATATGCCTAAAGTTTAACAATCTAGTAGGAGTGTTAGTTATGTATAAAACAAGGACAAAAATATACATATACGATTTGGAAATGTACATTATAGTAGAGAAGTATAAAACATAATGCCATGAGCCATCATAGAATAGTTAATTGTTGCAAAGTTTATTTGCTATCAATACAGTACATAATAGTATATTCAACTTACCTAAAGACACTGGAGGGCTTACAGGATTAATGTATGGATCTGGATTAATGTATGGCATTTATTTTCCATGACACTAAAGACTGGACAGAACATTAGAGTTCTCCGACTCATATTGAAGTTTAGTAATGAAAAATACTTTACTATCGAGTAGTTGGGCAATGAATGTACATTTACAGAAAGGACAAATCAAGTCCCTTATTGTCGGAATCATGATTGTTGGGAAATAGGAAGTAAAAGGACATATTTAAAAAAGTTATATGAATGGGTTTCATAATTGAGATGACAAGGCCAAGTGATCATTAAGACATACAACAACGATTGAAAATCGAAGACTGAAACTTTCAAGTTAATATGTAAATTATATTTAGAATGGTTAATGGTGAGTGTCCGCTGTACAATTACAGTAAGTATGGAAGAGTAGGTTGAAATAAGACTCCGCGAGGGACATGAAAACAAACATTGAAGTGTGACAAATGTCAAAGCAGATGATCACAATGTCAAAACGGACCAGAATACTGAAAAAAGAAAAACAAACTTAGATTCAGATTAAGGGGGTATGGGTCATTGTGATTTGCTCATTTATATATTGATTTTATTATTTTATTAGTGTCCTTCCTAGAACTCCATCGACCTTAAAAAAACACCCGCCAAAGACCCTCCTTCAAGATAAACTTGTACAGGAAAAAAATTACGCCTAAATGACACGAAGTCTCAATATTGACAAAGAAATGGGGCGAAAGGTGCTCAAATCGCCAAACTAATGGGCCGAACGTCTTATAATCTAAAAACGAATGGGGCTAAGCATGAGAAAGAAGGGGGGCCAGAAAAACGGACCATCTCCCCTTAAAAGAATAACAAGACATATTGCACCCCGACCACTTCTGTCACCAGTTATAAAGTGCATTACAAAACCTATAACAGACTGTAACTAATCTAACATATAGCTTTTCAGGGGAGATGGGCCGTTGTTCTGGTCCCTTTTCTTCATCATGATTGTCCCCATTAGATTTCAGATTTTAACCCTTTCACGCTTACGACGCAATTTTGAGCCTATTAGGGATACTTCAAAGCCTTTGTTACCATCAGGGTATTTAGAAACCTTTAGTTTAGTTTTTTCAACCTCTGCATTTGTCTTTGAGTTAGCTGTGGGCAGAAAACTAATTTTGGCGAGGTAATTATAAGAGTGAGAGAACTCTATTTCTTATTGCTAATCTGGCAACCTCTGCGTCATAAAAACGTGAAAGAGTTAAGATGTATGTCCCATTATTTTGTCGATTTTAAGACCTTCCGCCCCATTTCCTTGTCAATATTAGGACCTTTCGTGCTATTTAGGTGTAGATTTGTTTCCCTGGTGAACGATAGTGAGCCTGTTATTTTTTAAGAACCGGCCATTGGCCGGGAAATTTTTCTACCGAAAAAATGTACGCATTTATTTAGAAGGGGGATCTAATGGACGTTTTTTTAAAGTTTGATGGAGGTCTAGGGAGAAAACTAGAACAAATAATAAATTAACAAATGAAAAATCGACCAAAAAGTGAACCATCCCCCCTTAAATTATACGCTTTCCTAAACCAATGTGTATCAGGAGTGTAAATTTAGGTTCTCTAATAACTATTTCAATATATATATAGTTTTAATAGAAGAAATGGCCCGTTGGGATGACCATATCTCAGATGAGTGTTTTTTTATCATCATTGTTTTGATTTGTTACTATATTCGTGGTAATCGTAGATCTTTGAATACATGACTTAGCTTTACAAACTAACCTAAATGTATTTTGAGTAAGGTAAGGTAAGTTAAGTTAAATCATTAATTTTGGTAGCGACGTGGTCAAGTAGCGAAATGTCAGGATACTGTCGAAGATTTACGATGCATTTGCGTCTCAATGATTGGAGGGCTAGACTTGTGTTGCATGAGAGGACTATCAATGATTGGAGGGCTAGACTTGTGTTGCATGAGAGGACTATCAATATGAAAATATTTTACTCTGGGGAAATATAACAACCTAACTCTGCGGAATTTATATTATAAGTGCTTAAACGTTTGGTGTAACGTTGGGCTCACGAAAAAAAAAATCTCTATTCTTCGATCATGACTAGAATGAAAACAACACATATGCCGCAACAGAGGTAATTAAATATTCATAATGGAATGGAGTAAATTACCTGCGATGGGTAACAGCACTCTGGAGCTAAATGGAATACAAGATATTAATTTGGGATGAAACACACACTCGAGATGAGATGGAATGTATTTGTATGTATTTATGTATTTATATGGTTCCCAGCCAATTTGACCAGCCGATCATCTCAACCAGCATATCTCAACCAGTACCAACTCAACCAAGATCAAATATATCATGGATCTACTTCGATACGCCATAGCTTGTTTATCCAGGGTTGTCAAGTCAAAACAAAATACCTCGTGAATGTCGAGGGAGAGTAAATAAATGTCGGAAATAGTTAGAATAATGTTTCAATCTCCAAACATGGCTAAAAGTAGGTAAAAACACCAGAATACCGATCGAATTTATATAACTGGATGCAAAAAAAAAAAAAGGAGAACAAAAAAGAATACACGCTATATCCAACTAATACGTTAAATTAGCTAAATTGACAACCCTGGCGGTCGCAATCATGTGACCCGGATTCCCGGCCACAGGCGTTATCTCCGAAATGTTGATAGGTAATTGATAATTGCGTTTATAAAGCTTGAACCATGACTAATGTATGCCCATTTGGTATTTACAATAACATCAAACTCATGATGCACCAAGTCGTTTTCTTTCCAGTTTCATAGTAATGTCAAACTCAAAGGCCTGAATATTAAGTTAGTGGGTGGTCACGTGGTGTCAGCGTATGTAAACAAGACAAGAGTGTATGAGAAGTGTAGCTTTCAATGCCTTTCAAGGTATTGAAGTTATACTAAGTATCGTGGCTACAGTACTAAAATACATAAGCAAACGCTACGATCACCTGCTCCCAATGCGCCCACTCAAATGCTTTAACTTGCCCCCGCTTCCGCTCACTCTCCCCTGCCAGCTCTCATTGAGGCTGTAACCTGATTCAGCTGCTTCGTATAAATATGAGTAGGTATGGACCACAGGATGTTCCCTTAAATTACTTGTTAAAAGGTGACCATGCACCGTATAATATGAAGTATGGCTGTCTGTAATCACAATAAATTCCTGGAAATAGATTAATTTCCTGGAATAAAAAACAGAAATATAAAATGGCGCAGACTGTGACGTAGGTCTTCATTGGAGAATTACCAGCATAATAGCTAACCCATTCTTGCCTAAGTTGTAAGAATTATTGAGTTTGCATTGGTTCAGGTCAACTGGTTGAAATGCTCGTCTTGTTAACTTGTCTGGTCATCGACTAAGCGCAATATCACGTATTACAAGCTTCGAAAGGGATATGCTATGATGATACTGATATGAAGGGGTAGTGGTTGGGTGATCACAAAAGGCCCCTGCGCCATGACGATAATACCATCAACAACAACAGTAGAGTGAGATAGTAGAGGGTGACACCGGGGGAGATGTTGTGGCCGCTACTACCATATCGCTGAATGGCTGCTGTCTTGTCACCTGGGGGGAGCAGAGGAGAACTAAATTAGCCTCACTTGTGTTAGATGCGTTTTGCATGATTACTCAATACGTTTTTCATATTCTTCAGGAGCCAAAATGATCTGGTTAATCTATAGAAGTCGATTTATATCTAAAAACACGAGTAGGATATGTCGGCCAGAGTGGACAGAAGGGTGCTGTGCTGGTATGGACATGTTGAGTGAATGGGAGATGAAAGGCTTACAAAGAGAGTATGTGAGTCAGATACAAGGGGAAGTAGAGGGATAGGAAGACTTCCGTTGAGATGGCGTGATTGTGTAGCACAAGCGTCGGAAGACAGAAAGATGACTCTAGAACAGGCAAGGGAAGTGATAATAAATAGGAATGAATGGAGAATGCTTGTGAATAGATGAGTGACAATGCAGTCGTTGGGAGAGAGTGTTGGGCGGCAGTTGGACTAGATGATATTCCATCAGGCGCCTGGCCCGGGGAGCCATTGTACAGTATATCAAGGGTCATGCCTGGATGTGAGGTGGGTGGGCATTGTGGTGGTAAAGCTTCGCTATGTGTCTGCCTGCTGAGACCGGAACGTCTCCGGGAGGTCTGGGACCTGTGAATCTTTTGCTAGAGACCCTTTTGCTGGGTCTCTGGGTCTTCTCCTGGGTGACCTAGGTGTGTGTGAGTTTTGTTTGTTTTGTTTTTGTGTTGTGTTGTCCCTGTTTGGGCTCTGTCTCGATTCGGCCACCCCCAGCTATGGAATATGTGTCTATGTATATATATACATACATATACAACAATATATCAATGGCAATGTAAATATAGGGTCCACGAACTCTTATTAGTTGCTAAAAAGTGTTGGCTCATCAACCCTGGAAGCAGCACAACTCGCCACAATACAAATAAAATGTACCTTCCGGGAAACCAACGAGTTTTCCTCCAAACTAAGTAGCAAGGGGCAACTGAGGGTGAGTTTAGATTCAGTTTAGGATCGGATTTAGTTATCCAACTTCACTTCATGATGTGAAATGAAACTCCCTTCTTCATTACATACAGATGGAAGATCATAATAGAGACCAACAACCACCAATTGTTTTTCAATCTCAAAATACATACACCATACAAACCTGAACATAAAGGCTTTTCGAAGAAGAGTGCAGTGATAAGCCTCCCTTGCTACAACTCCTGAACAAGTAATCGGGGGGACTATTTGGAAAAACCTAACTCCATTTTTAAGCTCTCTGGGAGTGATCAGACAACGCCCAGTGCTGAATTCCGGACTACAGCAACCTGTCAGACTATATTTGTTCAGCATTCAATTATGCTCCTGTTGCCCCAGGACACTGTAGACAAGTTTAAGATTACTGCACCACCAGACCTCGCGACCAGTTCACCATTGAGGCATTTGTTGAATTTTTCTACAAGTCGTTGATTTTCTATGACTGCTTTATGTATCTCTGGCAATCACAAAGCGATTTTATCTAAGACTGGTCGTCATCATGCTTTCGCCCCGACTGGTACTCCTGCAGCTTTTGATGAAACTGTCATTACAACAACAGAATTCCAACTAAATCCAGATGACACAAGTCCACATGTTTCAGACCCAGACAATGAAAATGACATTTGGATCCCTACTACATGATTCACCTCAAAGACGCCATTGCCAATTCGAGATCTTCTTTTACCAGTGAAATTAGCCTTATTTTAAATAAAATTAGAATAAAGCAGAGAGATAAAGATAAGAAAGCAAAATTCCAAGATTTACTGACAAAGGATGAACATTCTGTAACAAGTGGTGTTGGAGATGGGCGGTGCTTACCTCTACTGACGAAAACGGTGACGGCGGCAGGGGAGGCGTGGGGGGCGGTACAGGTGTAGTTCCCAGAGTGGTGGGGGGCGAGGCGGGCCAGGGTCATAATTGAGGAGGTGGGCGTGCTGGAGGAGGTAGAGGATGATGAGGCAGGTGGGCGACTCTCCCTTACCACCACAATGTCACCCTCACTCCAGCCGTAGTTGAGGATGCGGGAGTCGTGATGCCACAAGATATATTCGGGGGGCGTCATACTCTGGTGGGAGGCATAGAAGGAGGTTAACTAATAATATGAAGGTCAACGGATACAGTTCAAAGTGGCTACACTCTAAAATGAACAAAACCCAAGCATTCAAACAACCTAATATCAGGCACCTTTGGTTAGGTTAGGTTGGAAATGGCTTGGTTAGGTTAGGATACATTAGGTTAGGGTAAGTTTGATTAGGCTAGGCTTCGTTGGAGTATGGCTAGGCTTGGTAAGGTTAGGTTTGGTTAGATTATATTTGATTAACCCATTCAGTACCGGTGACATCCTTTTCCTTATATTCTGGCAACTATTAAGCAATTTTATTCAGCATAGGAAGGACGTCTACTAATAAAGAGGCTACAGCCCATCTCACTTAATCCTTTTAGCTACCGTATAGCCCTCCTAAGCTTCATACAATTTTCTGAATGTAGCTGAAATCAAATACAAAATAGGTCGCCGGTACAGATGTTAAATTCAGTCAGGTTAAGTGAGCAAACTGGCCGTTGTGGTTGTAACTGTTTCGGAGTGTGGCTGTTATGACTTGAAATCCTATAGTCTGCGTATTCTATGTCTGGTGAACACAAATTTCTGGAGGACAAACAACAGATGGTGCTGAAGACTTGAGGCTGCCTGTCACCTCTCCAGCTTATTATATTTGTCACCCACTGTCAAATTTGCATCACTCTGTCTACATGTATGCAATACACCATCAACCTATAGTTGAAATGGGCGTGTTAAAAGGAATATTTGTTTATATGGGTACCTCTTATCAAGTATCGATAAGGCCAATGTGTTTGTAAGAATATAATTTTCCGAGATCTTCTTTACTATGTTGCCGATCTGGATTTCATTTCGACTTCATTTTGGTTGATTTTACCTTTGGTAAAGGAATTTATGCAAAATCTGATTATTACTTAAATGCATACAAAAATCTGGTGGTATTGGTTTAAGAAAACTAGCTAAAATCAATAAATCTCTAGTAATATTGATGACATAAGTGCCTTTTTGAAGTGGGCTGAAGTTGGTTTCACAATGGTTTGGGTGTCTTTAATAACCAATAAGTGATTTTCGAAAGAGTTCTTAAGCCAAAATCAACCAATAATAATTACACTGGGCCAGCCAATCAGTCCTGCAATAGGCTGGTACCTGACGTTGCTGAGGATCAGTCATTAATTCATTACGTGAAGGGAGAATCAGCAAACATTTAGGGGAAGCTGGCTGCAGTAGGCTACCAAAAACGAAGCAAAAACTACCCGTATAAGGCAGCCTTAAATATAAAGTGTTTACATTGACGATAAAATTAAAACACATTAAAAGCAGTGTGACGAAACAACTGTGTGTTGCAAAGAATCAGTTTGAGTGTGAGTTACTTCATTTTAACTTCAATGAAACTATGAACGTGGGATCTACGCGAAATAAACTTAACTGCATTATCATTCTTCCCGCAATTTTAAATTTGAAGATTTTGTCTGTCTTAATAGCGTAATGCATAAGTGCGTGGAAATTCGATGTGAGTATCCTAGGTTCGAGTCCTGGGAGTGCCACATGTATTTGTTGATTTAATTAATTGAGTTTAGAAGTGAAGTTGGTTGGTGAAAAAATATAATTTATATACAATTTAGCTTTCATAATAAGGTGAGTGGAGAAAGGCTACAACTTAAACACATACATTGATATCTCATACAAAGATTACACGGATATTGAAAATAAAAATGGCCTGTTTTGTAATAAATCAATTTGCAGTAATACCTAGAATAAATCTTAACTGCATTATAGTGTATGTACCCCAATAATGCTATGCTTATGTTATAACAATCAGCAATAATATAAAACCTTTTATGTAAAGCATCACGTATATGTATATTTAACTAAACATTAGTATTTTTATCTTCAGCCCCAAAAACTAAATTCAATAGATTTGTGTAGCTTTACAATGGTAGTTACTCTAACACTTTATTCTGCTCCATAAAATTTAAAGGTCTATAGTTAAATAGCTCGCTCTCGTTCATGCTCTCTCTCTCTCTCTCTCTTTTTTTTCTCTCTCTCTCTCTAAGATAATTTGTACAACTGAAGGGTAATAGATAAGGACAAGCACCTACTGTGTACAAGATACCTGTATCGAAGAAAATGCTGGCTAAATCGCAACATTAATTTTACAAATGCTGCCTATTTTGTAGTAGTATGAAACTAGAAGAAAAATATGTCTTGCTTCTGAGAAGTTCACTTGGTTGAGTACGAAGCTTTGTAACGCAACACTGTACAATGGGTCAGTTCTATAGGCCATATATATTTATTGTACAGTTACCCATAAATATATGCAGACACCACATGTTTTACATTACGTAAGTCTATGTATTTCTGAGTCAGGTTTTGTCGTAGGGAATCGATATTTTAACAGGAATAGAATACCTGTCGTCTTTATAGACGTAGACATCTTTAGTTGGCCAGACGTTTCGTCATTAAATATTTTCATCATCAGTGATATATAAAAAATCACAAAATATCTAAGTATTATATTTTAATTGTATATGTTTTGTGATTTTTAAAATATAACTGATAATATTATTATTTGATGACGAAATAAAGAAGCCTCTCTGCGAGAACTTCAATCCCTTCTGATGTATACATATCGATGGTGTTATTTGCGTACACAATTATTAGACTGCTACGATATCTTAATAGTGAATATACTTGTGTTAACAGAAGCTTGTGAGCTCCTGCGATTTTCTGCATGCATATATTTCCATTCAGATTGATATTTAGGTTTAATCAGCTGTGCTTTAATACAATCAAATGGCAAAATGTAAAAATAATATATATAATGACGTACATAGCTGAATTCCGATACTTGTACTTGCATAAATGAAATCGCAAAAGCTCACGAATTTCTGTCAACAGCTCAAGTCAAAAATCAGCTCAATAGTTCAACATATTCAGCGACCACATACAGTAAAGCGGTCCTCCACTCATAAGGGGAGATTTTCACAAAAACGTGTTTTGTTCTAGACTTTCTTCTCGCTCAAGTTCACGCCCATTAGTTTTGAGATTTTAAGACATTGGCCCCATTAGTTTCGCAATGTTAAGAGCATTCACCCGATTTTTTGTCAATGTGCCATTTAGGTGTCGATTTTTTCCGGGTGAGCGTTAGCGAGCCAGTAATAGAGGAGGAAGCGACCTTCGGGCAGGAAATTTCTTTACCAAATAAGGTACACATGTATCTTAAAGGGGAGGCTTGGAGGTATTTTGTAAAACTTGATGGATATCTTGGGAACCTCACCTTAAGGGGGGATGGGCCGGTTTTCTGGACCACTTTCTCCCTCATGTTTAGCCCCATTAGTTTTCAGATGTTAAGATGTTTGCCCCATTAGTTAGTCAATTTTAAGACCTTTCGCCCAATTTCTTCGTCAATATTTAGACCTTTCGTGCTATTTAGGTGTCAATTTTTTTCCTGGCAAACGATAGTGAGCCTGTATTGTTGGAAGAACCGGCCTTTGGCTGGGACATTCTTCTACCGAAAAATGTACAAATTAATCTAGAAGGGGGATCTAATGGATGTTTTTTTTTAATTTGATGGAGATCTACGGAGGAAACTAGAAAAATAATGAATACATGCAAAAAACGCACAAAATGTGAACCATTACCCCTTAAGCTTAAAGGGAAGGTGCATACCTCGTGTGTTAGGAGTGCGATGATCTATACCTCGTAGACATGGCCGGTTTAATGAAGTATATCAATAGAATGGAACGGAGTGAGAAGTGAATGGTGAGATGGATATGTGGGGTTAATCTCAGGGACGGTATCACACGAGAGCTTTTTTAGTCAACATTCGATAATCCAAATTTTTCTGGCAATATTTCTGGATTATTTTGGACTGGTATCGGAAACTAGACTGATGATAGATTAATTTAGGTAACAAAAACAAATTTAATGTTTACCTCATGAGCTGCCAGACCAGTGTTGAGGCTAAATGTTGAGTGAAAAAGCGCTCGTGTGATACCGGCTTTAGGGATGGCGAATCGAGTAAGGCGTCTGGGCATTAGAAGTCTCAGTGAAGTGATGTGCACGAGCCGATTTGGTTGGTTTGGACACGTAGAGAGAATGGATGATCAGAAATGAGTGAAGAAATGCCGGACTGTGAACGTGGGGGGAGCTGCACATAGGGATAGACCTAGAAAGACGTGGGATCAGGTACACCGGTCCGATCTCAAAATAGAGAACAAGGGGAGGCTGAACCTCGGCTGAGACCAGAAATAAAAAAAAAAAAAATTTTGTTCTTGTTCTAAAATGCTTCTTTCAACATAGGAGAACAGCATAGGAGGGAACAAAAAAAGATATCGCATCCATAACCCCCCGGGGCGGGGGTTCGCCCACGACCCCAAAAAAACAGAAAATTTTGCCTTCAGCCACCAAAATAATGTTTTGTGTCTTTTGTCTAAAGGGCTTCTGTAAGCAATAGAAATGATCATATGAGGGCATAAACACCCATATGACATCCCTAGCACCCCTCTGGGGGGGCCCCAATATCATGGAATTTGGTAAGAAACTGTTAAATAATATTGTCTGAGGTCTAGTATCTCCAGATGTTTTAATTTAGTTAGCCATCAAACTCCTTATTCTATGACTGCTGTTAACCCTTGTCTAGCGGGGGGTTTTGGGCTATTTTGGGCATATTCAGGCCCTCCTGAATGATCAATCAAGTATCTGCATGAAAGAAATATATTCAGCAAAAAACTAGGCGCTAAAAGCTTCAAAATGAGACCAGAACGAGCTACGTAGAACTCGTCTTTCTCACGCAGTGGTACCACTAACATGGGAGTTTAGCGTATATCGGCATATTTTTTCCCGCTATGCTCACTACTGGCAACACTGCCGGCCTCTCGACAACAGAGGGAGCGTGAGTCAGTGGGCAGCGGTAAGCCCTGGGTGTCGGACGTGTGGCCTGCTGCGCTCCCAGCCATTTGCACTCGATTTTAACCCTTTAACCTGACAAGCGCGATATAGACCTAGGGGCTAGGGTAGTTATTTGTGCATTTCTAGCCTTGGGTTCTGACAGAATTCGTTATATTTACAATATAGAGCACTGTTATATTTACAATATAGAGCACTGGCCTGGTAATCCAAAGGTCCCGGGTTCAAATCCCGATGTATCAATGGGAAGATATTATTGGGATGGAATTTGTGCTGTACCTGGTATCAGTGCATTACCACAAGCCCACCGAAACGTCAATAAAATACCCTCATTGTTCCCTGATTAAATAGCACTGTATGAATATTCCCATATTCAAAATATGCTATAGGGGTGCAATGCCTGGTGAGTTATCTGCTCAACAGGTGGCGTTGTGTGTGTGTATGTGTGAGAGTCCGAGTGTAGGGGCTGAGACAGTGAAGCACGGGAACGAGGTGGCTTCAGATATGGAGTCGTTTCGGGCCATGAGTGAGCACCGTGCCTCATGTGAAGGCAAGATGGCAGGTGCTCATTGTACTCTACGTGCTTCACATGTCTCACTCCCTAGACTGGAACAAGACCTCACGGGCTTCACTGTTCATTGTAAAGCGGTGAATGTTAAGGCTCTCAGCCTATGCCCGAGAGGAAGTAAGTTGGAATATAGAAAAAAAAAAAAAAAAAAAAATTGTTTTCGGTATGCTTTTATTTTACATAACAAAATTATATGATGTATATATGAACCTTCAAGAGTGCTAAAATAAGTTGGAAAAGCATTGGGGTGGTGAAAAACGAAGATATTGGCCACCCGGTCATAATCTCAGGCGAGAGAGAGCCACAGGCAACCCTCCCCTCTCGCTGTCTGTGAGGTAACTGAGACGAGCGGGGCGGTGTCGGCCGGTGTCTGGGTGTTACATAACGATCTTTTATGCAACCAACTTGTGCTACATTATCGCGGGAGAGAAAAATAACCGATAAATGATGATAATAAGAGGAAAAATAGGTGATAATTGAGGAGGGGAGGGAGGGGGGAATAAGGTGGGGAAGGAGGGGAGGGGGTGGGTGAGAAACACATGGATGAGTACTGGAGGGGAATTATCTCACCTAGAGACAAATTCCTTTGTTTTGATAGGCCCTTTTTTTTTTGGAAGGCTTTTTTTATGGTCTTGCTTCCGTGAGGCCTATCGCATTCCCTATAGGAAGCCTTCCATTAGGCCCATCGCGCTTAAGGGGTTAAAAGCCTTAATAATGCTCCTAACTTGCTGCAAATTGAAGCCAGATTTAAGGCGGGCCCCGCCAGTTAAGGGTTAAAGAAAACGCTGTCTAAGGAGGACAAACTAATACATTCTCCCCCAAAATGGATTTCTGTGTGTGATAATCTAAGATTTTCGTGTGCCAGCGATCATATATTGGCACTTCCGAGTCTATCTACATTTTTTTGTATTGCTCAAATTCATTCCCGTTCTACACACTATAAATAGGGTTATATAGCAACGCCTGTACGTTTAGAAAATGGCCGTTTCGCCGAAAAATTCGGAGATTCAACCTTTTTCTTGTCAAAAATTGCTCTGACCAAAAGATATGTATATTATATATTTTTTTTCAGCACCTTCTATTATTCAATATGGGTAAACGGAAATGCTACGTTGTAGGGGATGCTTGTAGGATACGCCATACAAAAATTGCGGGAAACTTGAAAAATGTTCAGTGACTAGATGATTTTTCAAATTGCGCAATGAAATTCTGCGCTCGCGCGCGCACGCACATAGAGAGCTGATTTTTTCACCAAGTCTTAGTATTTCCATTAGTAATAAGATGGTATAATGCCAGAAACACAATCTCTTATACAGGCTGAGTTGGGGGTTAAAGGTTCAGCCTCCCCCTCTTAGGAGAGACTGGCCGTTTGTTTGGTCTATTAATTAATTTATTCATATGTTTTTTAGTTTCCTCCCTAGACCTCCATCAAGCTCAGACAAACACCCCCTAGACCCCCCTTCAAGATACATTTTTACATTTTTCGGTAGAAAAATGTTCCGGCCGAAGATCCCTCTTAAAATTGCAGGCTCGCTATCGCTCGTCAGGAAATAATCGACACCTAAATGGCACAAAAGGTCTTAAAATTGACAACGAAATGGGGCAAAAGGTGTTAACATCGGTAAACTAATGGGTCGAACGTCTTATAATCTCAAAACTAGTGGGGCTAAACATTAGGGAGAAGGGGGTCCAGAAAAAAGGTCTGCTTCCCCTTAACAATAGAGGCAGCAGATGAGAGGGTTGCCTGGAATGCCGCAATTTAGGACTTGTGACTGTAACCACATTCTCTGAGGATGAAGCAGTCTTTAAACTTGCATGTATGTATGTATGTGCTTTGGTTAGGTTAGGCATAAGGCTCGTCCACACTAAGCCCAAAACATTGCACAAAACATGATTGGTAGCATGCCTTGAACATGCTCTATACATGCACCTGAACAAGCACCAAACATGATGGTAAACCTGCCGTCCAGTTTAAGTTCATAATGCTACAAACACACAGCCATGAAACGTCCACACTACAGAGTCTCGAAACATGTTTGGGGGTTTGAACGTCCAAACGAGAGATGTCGAACATGTATGCGAACATGGCCAAAGCAATGTTTCGAACATGCCTCAATACATGTCTCACTACCGTGTGGCCTAGCATGGTAAGTATGTGGATGTGGGGAAATTGGTGTCATACAAAGGGGAGTGGTATATATTCTGGTATCATATGAAGATGTTGAGCACATTCCAACACAACAGGTTTTATTCTCAATATTTTTTGCAAACACATAGCAAGGTGTGATCACACCAAGGCAGAATCCAGCCATAATATGGCGCAAAATGTCTGCATTGAAGTGAAATTTCATTGAGTTGACACAATTGTAGCCCACTTGTATCATCTTGATATTCTCCATACAGTTACGCTCTAGTTATTAAAATATCATGTATATGCGTGCCTCTTTTTGTCTTATTTCTTTTACTTGGCTTGTGTGTGTGATATTTTGTATACAGTATATATATACATTTTTGTTGTATAAATTGGACATCCAATCTACCGCACAAAAACAAGCCAAGTAAAACAAATAAACACGAGAAGACATATAAAAACAAGGAAGTTTACTAAAAAGAGGGTAATTATATGGTGTATATCAAGATAATATATTTGTTATTAATTACACCACAACACCAAACACCTCCAATGAAATTAATGAAAGCATATATGTAATCCACCAGGATTCGAACCCGGGTTATCACACACAGATTTGTAGACACCTTAACCATTACACCACCAAGATAATACAGGTAACATTATGTCAATTAATTTACATTTCACTTCAATACAGACATTTTGCGCCATATTATGTCTGGTTGCGGCATTGGCGTACGCACACCCTAACACAGACAGACAGATATACGAACATCAGTGAAAACAATATAATGCATTCCACGTTTACAATGGTGCGCACTTTTCAGATCAACACAGTATTTTTCAAAGTTAAAATATACACCCATTGGAGAATATGTTTATAACAAAGATCCCTTTTATTGTAATATATTTAATTACGTATTAAATTATTTATTTATTTATTTAACTAAAGGCTCCCTTGTTGACCGGTGAAATTTATGGTGTTTGGGGTGTGAGTGAGTTATAATATGCGCTGATTATACGTGTATATTTATGGTGTTTGGGGTGTGAGTGAGTTATAATATGCGCTGATTATACGTGTATATTTATGGTGTTTGGGGTGTGAGTGAGTTATAATATGCGCTGATTATACGTGTATATTTATGGTGTTTGGGGTGTGAGTGAGTTATATTATGCGCTGATTATACGTGTATATTAATGGTGTTTGGGGTGTGAGTGAGTTATATTATGCGCTGATTATACGTGTATATTTATGGTGTTTGGGGTGTGAGCGAGTTATATTATGCGCTGATTATACGTGTATATTAATGGTGTTTGGGGTGTGAGTGAGTTATATTATGCGCTGATTATACGTGTATATTTTATTGAATACGCTTACTAATAGTTATGAGAGAGAGAGAGAGAGAAAGAGAGAGAGAGAGAGAGTTATTAATGGAGATAAGGAAACAAATGGTGTACAGTGTACAAGAACAAATGCAGTGGGATCTGGACTGATATAAACACAAAGTTACTTACAAGCAAGCCCTATTATAATTTTGAATCATTCAACAACATTTTGTTATTAACGAACAATAAAAAAGTAGCTTTATCTTGACCACATAGTTCATACCAAAGAACAAGTTGGATACACAAGTGCAACCTAGGAAGAAGCAATTTATTAGCAACGTTTCGCTTATCAAACATTATTCGTCCTTAAATACGTATTCTATCCATTATGTCAACTTCGCCAATATTTCATTATCAGATAATGTGTTTGAATTGTGTTCCATTATAACGAGATCGTTCAAAGAAATGCCAACGTTGTAACACGGTTAAAATATAACCAATGTTGTACTATATGTCTGTATAGTCACTCAGGAGTCATCCATAATATCAACTTCAGGTATCTCACAAGTAAAACAAATATTGATGAGCAAGCTTTTTTGAAGTGTTGTCGAGTATATAGTTTTCCTTTATATCACAAGAACAAAAAACAGTTGAAGTTATGAACGTTTGGTAATTAATTATGTGTATGAATGTAAGTCGATCAGTAGATACCTGATTGATATATATATGAACATACTGTTCTCTTAGGGAAGTTGTGTACTCACTAATAAATGAAACCATGGATCTTTTATTGTGTTGTTATATGTGCGATTAGTTTGCTTGGGAAACAGATTAACTTGCTCATGTAGTAATGTACACCCTATGTGGTGGATTGTGTTCTTTTATTTAATAATTTTCATTTTAGTAAGCGTTGTTTCCACATAGCGATTTTGATAATTTAATTTGACTTTATATTGTCCTTGTCCCAATTTTGGTTTGTTTAGTTTGCAAGTTTTACATTTTTATTTTCCATTGTTAATTTGTAATCACTGGATGACATATATTACTAGTTAAATTACAAGTATGATTTATATAATTTGAACTTAATATGTTTAATAGGAAAGTATAATGACATCATTTTATTTGGATGCAATGTATCACACAATTAAATCCAATACGTGTGAGATGTTTACGTTCACGATTTTCACAAGTGGATGTACATTAAGGGGAGATTTCCACCTGAGGGATTTTTTTCTGGACCCCTTTCTCCCTCATGTTTAGCCCCATTGCTTTTCTAATTTTAAGACGTTCGTCCCATTATTTTGATGATTTAAGAACTTTCAACCCCTTTCTGTCAATTTAAAGACCTTTCGTGCAATTTAGGTGTCGATTTTATCCTGGCGAGCGATAGCGAGCCTGTAATTTAAGAGGAACCGGCTTTCATCCGGGACATTTTTTTACCGAAAAATGTACAAATTTATCTTGAAAGGGGCTCAAGGGGGTGTAATCTTAAGCTTGGTGGATATCTAGAGACCAAACTAAAAACCTCCCCTTAACAAGACGCTGACAAACCAAGCCTTAAAATTTCACCTTCTACACCGATAATAAATGACTGTTATTCCTTCCTTAAACCGGAGATACGACCTAATAGCGGAGAATTACCCATCACTTTATCGGGGGCGGTGCTCCTTAATGGGGGTGACCTGTTTTTTTATTATTTCTGTCCTTTTCTCTCTTTCTCTGGCTTGTATCCATTCGGCCCCATTCAACCAACTATTTTAAGACGTTTATCCCCATCTAGGTGTCGATTTCTTCCTAGCGAGCGTTAGCTAGCCAGCATTATATGAAGAAATCCGGCTTCGCCGGAGAAATTTTTCTATCGAAAAATGTACAAATTTAGCCTGCTGTCAAACCCAAATAAAAAATTGACACCTGGATGGGGATAAACGTCTTAAAACAGTAGGCTGAATGGGGCCAAATGGATACAAGCCAGAGAAAGGTAGAAAAGGACAGAACAAAAACAGGTCGCCCCCCTTAAATGGTCCTCCCTCCTCCCCGCCCGTCTCGTATACTCCTCTTGCTCTCTCTGTCTTGTGCTCTTGAATACCAACTCCTTCTCCTCCTCCTTCACTCTCTCTCTCTCTCTCTCTCTCTCTCTCTCTCTCTCTCTCTCTCTCTCTCTCTCTCTCTCTTCTTCTTCTTTTCTATCCTTTCCTTCAACTTTCCTTTTCTATCGGATATGACATCTCTACTAGAATTAAGTCCTGACCCCCTCGTTTGGATCGTAAAGTCTGTGTGGCCAGTGTATCTATGTAAATCTATGTAATTTTTGTTTTTATTGATTTTTTATTGATTTTTTTTCGACGAAAAATTATAAGCAAGAAGAAAAATGCTAACCGAAGAGGTTCGGTATCCCGGGAAACATTACAAAATATTGGTTGAGTTAATGAACGAATACTTTTTTTTACAGCCAACTTTGCCGGGTCCCTTAAAAGGCTGGACACTCTTAAAAAGGAGCGGATGGATATAAGATGTGTACAAGAACCTAATACGGAAGAGGGCAATAAGGAACAGAAAGGTTTGGCTCAATGGCTGACAACCAGTATAAACAATTTGACTCTTTATTCCCGTAATGTATTTTCTTTTGCATACATGGGCATCATAGGGTCCAAATACAATCTCTCTGAGGTCCGGATCTGTTCCGCGGGCCGTCAGTTGAGTAGCCCTGCTCTACTGTATGTTATACACCAGTCACAACTAACACGGTACTCACTCTTATGTCTATCTTATTACCACACACACACACACACACACACTATCCCTCTCTCTGCTGTGCAGTTTTGGTCTCCCTATTTAATAAAAGACATAGACAAACTCGAATCTGTTCAGCGTAGAGCAACAAAGTTGATTTCCTTAGAAATAAACCATACAATGAGAGATTAAGAGAACTCCATCTCGTAAACTCCAATAATCTATATAAGATAGCCAAAGAAGGTTCCACAAGAGGAAACCCGTTACAAATAATAGGCAGGAAAGCAAACCTAGGCACAACTAAAAATGTCTTCACCCACAGTATAATTGGTGAGTGGAATAAACTCCCTAATGAAGTTATAGACAGTGACTCAATATACAAATTAACAAAAAGGTTAGACTCATATCACAGTTGGTCTGGATTAGAAAATTATCACTGACAAGAGAACCTGGCAGATATGAACTGTTTTCAGTTGAAGAGAGCAGAAAAAAAAGTGAAGATATGCATGTCAAAATCATTTCCGTTTCTAACTATGCTATAAATGCCTTCAGGATATTTACAAGCCCTGTAAGGGCTTGTTTTCATGTACGGCAAATTACCGGAGGGTGGTGAGAGAGCCTTCATATTTGCTCTCCTTTCCTTCCACTTTCTCTTAGGATTGCTATCTCTACTAGGATTAAGTTTGGCCACCTCGCAGGGATCGTAAGATCTGTGCGGCCAGTTTATCAATGTATGTAAATCTCTTTCTCTCTCTCTCTCTCATATCGAGCAGTTCAACCTCTTACTTGCATTTATTTTTCTCTTTCCCACTTGGTCATTTCTTTATTAATTTCAGCTTGTACACGCTCTGGCTCTCGTTTGATATTCAATTATATATCAATATATTTTATTCAATTTACACTTTCCCTCTTTTTCTTTTTCCCATTCCTCCTTCCAACGTCTCTATATTTTCTTATCTATGTTATATTCTCTTGTCATATCGATCATCTATATTTATGTTTCTTTCCTTAAGGGGAGGTTTTTAGTGTGTTTCCTAGACTTCCATTAAGCTTGAAAATACACCCCCTTGACCCCCTTTCAAGATAAATTTGTACATTTTTCGGTAGAAAAATATCCCGGCCGAAGGCCAGTTCCTCTTAAATTACAGGCTCGCTATCGCTCGCCAGGAAAAAATCGACACCTAAATGGCACGAAAGATCTTAAAAGTGACATAAATGGGGTGAAAGTTCTGAAAATCCCCAAACTAATGGGGCGAACGTCTTAAAATCTCAAAAACAATGGGGCTAAACATGAGGGAGAAAGGGGTAAAGATAAAAATCCCTCGAGTGGAAATCTCCCCTTAATAGCTGGGCGTATTGATTTGCTCCTTTGTGTATCTATTTATTATTATTATTTATATGTTTTAGTTTCCTCGCTAGACCTCCATCAAGCTTAATTAAAAAGCAATCCCCATACCCTCCTTCTAGAACTCCCATTTTCTTATGTTCTTATATATTTGTAAATTTTTCGAAGGCCGGTTCCTCTGAAATTACAGGCTCGCTATCGCTCGCATGGAGAAAAAAATCGACACCTAAATGACACGAACAGTCTTGATATTGTCAACAAAATTGGGTGAAAGGTCTTAACATCGCCAAAGTAATGGGCTGAGAATCTTAAAATCTGAAAACTAATGGGGCTAAACATGAGGAAGAAGGGGAACCAGAAATACGACCCATCTCCCCTTAATCTTTGTAATTATCTTTGTCTCTCTCTTCCTCGCTATAGTTAAACGGCTTTGGAAGGATATGTGGTAGCTAGAATGATTAATTGAAATAGTCTGTAGCCCTTTAATGAATAGAGGTCCTTCCTAAACTAAATAGATTCCTCTATTCGTCGCCAGAATATAATAAAAAGGACGTCACCGGTACATTATGGGTCAATGTTTATATATTAGTGCTAGTGCTTCCTACTTATGTTCTTTCTTGACAGTTTATGTACAAAGGAGTACAAAGGAATACAATGAAACTACAGGTCATGCGACCCCTCGAGGTTACTTATCCTCCAAAACACTGCTGTTCCAAGTGTTGCAACAGTATTTCGGAGATAATGTGGGAATAATGTGAGAAGGAAGTGCTACTCTGGGGCTTAGTTCATGGCAGGGAAAATTATATTAATATCTATTAGGTTATTGAACAAACACTACTAAAGAAAAGTATTTATTCAATTACAATTGCCGTCAACCTTGGGTTCAGGGCAAGGTGCTTGTCTAGGCGAAGTTTTCTCGGGGAAGCCCATTCCACAAGTTGACTACTCGATTGACAAAGATATTCTTGGATTCGTTAGAGTTGAATGATTTACCAATGATTTTGCAGCCATTTCCCCGCGTATAGTTTGATCGGTCAATCGGTCAATCGTAAAATATGTATTACAGTTCATGTTGTCAATGCCTTTAATGATCTTGAAAACTTGAATAAGATCACCTCTCAATCTGCGCTTGGTTAATGGATATGAAATTAGTTCTTTAAGACGTTCCTCGTATGGTGTGTTCCGAAGACAGGGTATCATCTTGGTAACTCTACGTTGAACTCGTTCCAATTTGTCTATATCTTTTTGATAGTAAGGGCACCAGAACTGAACGCAGTATTCCAAAAGTGGGCGGACTAATGAATTGTAAAGGGTGAGGATAATGTCTTTTGATTTTATGTTCAAATGATCTACCTATGAAACCTATAATTTTGTTTGCCTTCTTAACAACTTCAGCACAACGTTGACTTGGTTTTAAGTTACTGAATTCTGTTACTCCTAAATCGGTTTATCTGTTTACACTCTTTAGCTGGGTTCCATTCGTCGAGTAGTCTGCTTTTTCATTGCGGTATCCCATATGAAGTACTTTACACTTATCTTCATTGAAGCACATTTGCCAGAATTGGCCCATTGTGAAAGCTTGTTTAGATGGTTTTGCATATCTTCAACATGTTCATTTGTCAGTACGGTATTTGCGATTTTTGTGTCATCTGCAAACTTTGATATTGTAGCCTACAGGTGAGACCCTCATGTATGTCGTTAATGTAAATTAGGAAAAGGACTGTCCCCAGCACTGATCCTTGAGGTACACCACTAGTTACATTGCTCCACGTTGAATCTTCCACATTAATAATTACTCTTTGTTTCATTTCACTAAGCCAATTTTCTATCCACTGTAAAATGCCGCCTTGTATTCCATGTGCTTTTAATTTCATCACTAACCGTCTGTGTGGAACTTTATCAAAAGCTTTCTGTAAAGCTAAGTATATAATATCTGCAGCTTTACTTTCGCCATATAGATTTAGGATGTCACGGAAGAAGTCTAAAAGGTTTATTATATTAAGCAGGAACATTTTTTGCGAAAACCATGTTGTGTGTCTTTTAATATATTAGTTTCCTCCAAGTAATTAACGAGTCTGTTTCTTATTATTGTTTCTAGTATTTTGCATACTACTGAGGTCAAGCTGATTGGACGACTACCTTTATTTTAAATTGGTGTTACGTTCGCAAGCTTCCACTCATCAGGTATTTCGCCGGTTTCCAAGATTAGCGTCAGGTGTTTGGAGAGCTTGCATTTAGCATCTTTAATAACTCTTGGAGAAATTGTATCGAGTCCAGGTGATTTGCTTTCATTGAGGTTATCTAAACATCTCAGTACCTCTGCCTCAGTTATGCTGATATTTCTAACAATTTCCAAATTGTTTGTCTGTACTGGCGGTACTGTAGGGATGTCACTTAGGTATTCTGATGTAAAGACTGTTGCAAAGACGTTATTGAGAGTAGGCCTATTACTCATTTTGGCATCTTCATTGGTAAAATCTCCATTTTCATCTACCAAGGGTCTTCTTTCTAGTATTTATTTTTATCTTCCCAGTTCTTGATACTTCCACCCGTCCAATAATTCTCTTTATCTCCCATTAAGGGAAGGGGGTGGGGGGGGGGGGCTATTTTGCCCCTTGACCACGCTCTCTCTATCTCTCTCTCACACACACACACCTCGAGATAAAATCTTAAATTTTTCTCGACATATTTCGGCTTCCTCCTAGATTACAGGCTCGCTATCGCTCACCAGGAGAAAATGACACGTAAATGTCACGATAGGTGCCAAATAAATGGGGTCAACAGTCTTACATTCACCAAACTAACGGGACGAACGTCTTAAAATTTCAAAGCTAATGTGGCTAAACATAAGGGAGAAGGGGCTCCAGAAAAAAACCCTCTCCTTAATGACCCGTTTATCTTGTTCCATTATTTCTATTCTATACAGTTCAAATATTACTGGTCTTCCCTTACCTGTATTTCTCTATCTTGTGTTTTTCTCCATCTTCTATCATAGTTGACTAATATATTTTTCATTACTCCCTTCTTCTTATCTTTGCCTTTTCTCTTTACCCTCCTTCTTCTCCTTTCTTCATCTCCCCTTTTCTCTATATTTATCTCCTCTTTCATGTTTTCTTTCTTTAAGGGGGTAGGTGTTATTTATTAGTTAATATGTGTATTTATTTATGTATTTATTATTGTTTTAGTTTCTTACCTAGGCCTCAATCAAGATTAATGAATTATCCTCAATATCCCCCTTTCTAGTAAAAAAATAAAAGTTTTCGGTATAACAAAATTCCTACAATATTACAGGCTCGCTATCGCTCGCCAGGAAAAAAATTGACACCTACAGTAAATGGCACGAAAGGTCTTGATATTGATGAAGAAATGGTACAAAAGGTCTTAAAATCGACAAACTAACGAGGCGAAAATCTTAAAATCTCGAAACTAATGGGGCTATACATGAGAGAGAAGGGGGTTCAGAAAAAGCAAAGGCCTCCCCCGTAAATTCATTCCAGCCAACCTTTCCCTGACATGTTTTTCTCTGCCACCTCTCCTCTCCGGCTCCCCCACTTTACTGTTCTTGTTTGTGTGCCCTCCCCTGATGACGTATTCTGCATAATAATTATATTTTCATGCGTTTTCTTTCTCGGCTTCGAATAATATTTTTCCCTCTCACTCCCGCCTGTCAGTTCCAGCTCTCTGTTTGGCTGAATCAGAGACGATTGTTCGCCCCTTAGTGGTTTAACCATTGAAGTGCTTAATTTGTCTATTTATCAAGCACTTAAACCCTTTGGAAGTTGAAGCCCTCAAAGTATATTTTTAATAAAGTAGGTGTGCAGTTTTCGCATTACCAAAAAAAAAAAAATGCATACGCAACTCTGCGACCTAGAATTCTGCAAGTAGTATTGAATCTCTTAGGTGAAATCGGTTTATATGCAATTTATATATATACTGTATATATATATTAAATGTTTTTATACTCACAGCCGGACTTGAACCACCGACAGTCAAAACAAGTGCCTATACTTTAATCCACTATACCACGGCGAGATAGAGGATACTTGTGTGTAGTGGATTAAAGCATAGACACTCGTCCTAACTGTTGGTGGTTCATGTCCGCCTGGGAGTATATATATATAATTACATTTATGATCACATTGAATCTTAACTATTAAAATATTTATCTATAATAAGGTCAGCGTAACACTATTTTGTAGCATTTTGCATATTAATTACAAATAGTGATCATATAGGCCTACTGTGACCTTGACCTTTGACATAAAATAAAATACATATACTTGGATGGTCGTCACATTGACCAACTGAATTTGACTGTATAACTTGATGACAATACATTAAACAGTCTAGGAGGAGTTTAGGGAAAATGACAAATACTCTTGTTTTGACCTTGACTTGTGACCTTAACTATTACAGTATGTATGTGAAATTTGATACATATGTAATATTTAACCCTTCTGACCCGGGGTCTCTCTCCTAAGGACAGTGTCCGGTACCCGGGCGATTTGGCCGAAAAATGTCTAGGCCTAGGCTAGCGTATCTTTGTTATTTTAACCCCTTCAGACTCATATGACACAGAGGTTGCCAGATTAGCAATAAGAAATAGAGTTCTCTCACTCTTATAATTACCTCTCCAAAATTAGTTTTCTGCCCACAGCTAACTCAAAGACAACTGAAGAGGTTGAAGTAACTAAACTAAAGGTTTCTAAATACCCCTGATGGTAACAAAGGCTTTAAAGTATCCCTAATTGGTTCAAAATTGCGTCATATGTCGGAGAGGGTTAACTGCTAGAAATTTCCCACACATCCCTAAACGTAGTGCGGTTTCCAATCTGTAGAGGGGCGTTGAGTAGAGCTCTGTAAGTCAACGGGTTCAGTTGTGATGACGATTTCCGTGGAGCGAATTTTGCCGCGATGTTGACAATATCGGAGCTTTTCAGACACTAATTTCGTCATACCATACAACAACATTGATCCGACGTCTCCTTCTTGTTTTCGGAGGTGCGGTGACGCAATGACCGGCTTTGTTTACATGCGTCGGACGCACGGCGTTCAGACCAAGCTGAATAGGCTTTCAAGTTTACTGTCTGTTATAAGGACACCCAGGGTCCTGCCCAACTGCTGCGGTGTCCTTATAACAGGACAGCCAGGCTGGAAGGGTTAAGTAATAAGCCATAACATAGCCAGTTTTCCAAAATTTGAGTAATCTTTCTTAATAAATAATAAAAGTTGACCTTTGACCTTGACCTGTGACCTTGACCTTTATGTAAGAGTAAATTTTTGTTTGCATTGACATTGCCCATGAAAATCAAATAGGCATGCGTAATTTCATTAAAACCCATTAGATAGTTTCATATATATCAATAGAATAGTTGACCTAGACCTTTGACCATTATCTTGACCTTTATATGTCTCGACATGTATTATTTTACTTTTCACTTAAAGTGCAATTATCTCACCAAATGTTGTGAAGTTTGCATGGAAAGTAAAGAAAATAGCATATTGACCTTTTATTTGACCTTGACCTGTGATCTTGACTTTTCATATGGAATTGTATAGTTTCTTGCATAACCTTGGCCTAGGTATTCCGAATAAACATGGTAAGCCTAGTGAAAATATAACAGTTAGTATAAGAAATACTAGTAGAAAAACTATTTTGACCTTGATCTTTGACCTTACCCTTTAGAATATGTATCTAAAATGTGGGCAATATGATATCAAGGTTACCAGTAACTTGTATAATGAAAATGAAGACATTTGAGTATAAAGTAAAATAAATAGTAAAAGTTGACCTTTGACCTTGACCTGTGACCTGGACCTTATGTAAGATTTTTTTTGTTTTGTTTGTTATTGAAATGGCCCCAGAAAATCAAATAAGCATGCCTAATTTCATTAAAACCCATCAATTAGTTTCATATATATTAATAGAATAGTTGACCTTGACATTTGACATTTATCTTGACCTTTATGATATGTGTGTCCAAATGTATTATTTTCCTTTTCATTTAAAGTGCAACTCTCACCAAATTTTGTGAAGTTTGCATGAAAAGTAAAGAAAGTAGCATATTGACCTTTCATTTGACCTTGACCTTTATGGAATTGTATAGTTTCTTGTATGACCTTCGCCTAGGTATTCCGAATATACATGGCAAGCCTAGTGAGAATCTAACAGTTAGTATAAGAAATGCTAGTGAAAAACTTATTTTGACCTTTGACCTTGACCTTTGACCTTACCCTTAGGAATATTTACCTAAAATTTGGTCAATATGATATATAGGTTACCAGTAACTTGTATAGTGAAAATGAAGACATTTGAGTAAGAACTAAAAAATATGAAATATTGACCTTATTCTTAACCTTGACCTTTGACCTTCACCTTTAAGTTAAATGGAATATTTATTTTTGACTGACCTTCGCATTGACCAAATGAATATACCTGTGAAATTTGGTGAAAATCCATCAAACGGTCTAGGAGTTTCCGGACAGACAGATGGACAACGACGACAGACGACGAAAGACAAGCTGAATGGTGGTGCACAGTATACGGGTGGGATCTGTGTGCGCGATACCACTACCATGATAATAGACCTTATCATAAAATTAAGAAATATTTATGAGATACTTTTATCACCAGTTGTGCGGCGGTTTCATAAAACTAAAGAACCACCTTCAATCTGCAAGAGAGTCCTTATATTATCTTGTATAACTCTCACATGAATAGTTTCCTGGGTAACCTTGCGTATTCTGAGTTTGGTTAATTACAAACTAGAAATGTGTTAGTGTTATTATGACAGGCTTTGGAGTGAGGTCATAATTGGTTACACTAACCTGTAGGCGGCTCAAGACAATGTTTTAAGGGAGCCCACCTCGCTTTTGTTGTATCCTCCTCTCCCTCTCTCTTTGGCTTGTATCCATTCGGTCCCATTCAGCCTACTGTTTTAAGATGTTTACCCCCATCCAGGTGTCAATATTCTCCTGGTGAGCGGTAGCGAGCCAGCATATTTATTTTTTGTTTTGAGAGCAAGCTAAATTTGTATATTTTTCGATAGAAAAATTTCTCCGGCGAAGCCGGATTTCTCCATACAATGCTGGCTTGCTATCGCTCGCCAGGAAAATTTCGACACCTGGATGGGGATAAACGTCTTAAAACAGTTGGCTGAATGTGGCCGCGAATGGATACAAGCCAGAGAAAGAGAGAAAAGGAGAGAAAGACAAAAAAAGCAGGTGACCCCCTTTAAATAACTTTAAATGCTGTGGATTATTGTCTCGCTATTTTGTCTCTTCCTCTTTGGTAATTACATAGAATGAGTGTAGTCATGTATACTGTATATGAACATCTACTGTATGTGTGTGTGCTGGGATTTTGCATTCTAATATTATTGTAAATAATGAATAATAATTATATTAATATACTGTATAAGTAAAATAACAATAGCAATAATAATAATAATAATTATTATTATTAGTATTACAATAATAATAATAAGCAGAAAGAATAATAATAGTAATAACAATCATCATAATAATAATAATTATTATTAATATTATCCTTATCGTTAATAGATTGCTTATAGCATTAGAGTCCACAGTAAGATTTCTCGGAAAATCTAGTAGCATATTAATTAAGCGACAACAAAATTCATATACAGATCCTTTGATGTTGATTTTGTTTATAAAAATAGGTAAAAACTTTCATTTCCGTTGACCACCTTATCACGAACAAGGATGTAGAATATCTTGTACATATTAAGTATTGAAAATGTATATGAAATTAATAACATTTAGGTTGATAAACCTCACCAGAATGTTTTCGTAATTTGACCATTGGTGTTTTACCAGGGCTAATACGCATGTGGTGTCTTTCTTTCTTTCTCTGTCACATACACACGAACGCATATACATTAGAACACATACAAACACTTACATACCCTCATGATTTCGCTCTATTGCACACACACACACACACACACACACACACACACACACACATGCTCACTTCTCTCAGTCAAATACACCAAATAAATTACATATTCGTAAAGCAAACAAGAGCGGACGGTGACATTTGCCAAATTGCGTCTTATGAGTCAATGGCTCTTTAACGTTGTCCTTTCAATTACAGCCTAATGAACTATAATAGTCGAAGTTGTAAGTTCGTTTTTCTCATTAAGTCCAGCCGAGTGTATTGACATCATGTGATCGTAGTTTTAATTGGTCTGAATGTAAGTAGATCCCACCAGTTGATAAACAGATGTGTGATGCTTTGTCTGTGCAATTGTATTACTTGGCTAATAATGGACGAGGGTTGATAATGCTAACTCGAGTTACGAATTAAGGGGGGATAAAATGGGTGGGTAATTTAAGGGTTTTCTAGAGATCTAGTGCGGAATAAAAGTAGGAAAAGGGGGGAGGGGAGGGTGGGGGGGGGGCTTGCTTCTTCAAGTATCTAAGCAAGGCAAAGATAGGTGCTCTACTGAGCAGGTGTCATTATCCTTTGCGTACATACCGTACACGCATGTTAACACATTCACTCACACATGCAAACACTCTCCACCCCTTGGTCAATCATTTAACCCGTGGAGCCCCGGCTAGTTTTGTAATGTTTGCGCACCAGAACCCGGCCGGTTTTCAAAAAATGGTTTTATTCCAGAAACAATAGCGAATAGGTTAGGAATGAAGGAAAAACCACGAAAAACCGCTCAAAAAGCTTAAAAAATGGTCCTACAGAGCCCCCGAAAACGGATTTTACAAGAGTAAAAAATTGAAGGCAATTATCCCAAAAAAACAGGTTATTGCGCGCTCGCGCGCACGCACGTAGACTTTGAGAGTTTTCAACCATCGGCACGGTTGCGTGGGATACGTACACAGTTCCCATACAAATCTGAGCCCTCTTGAGTGGCTACACCTGAGGTTACGGTCGGCGCAATTAGGGTGACGCGCCAGGCGCGTCTCTGGGGCTGTGCGTTACATACATCGCCGACGCGTCAGGCGCGTCGCTGGGGCTGTACGGGTTAATTGTACTACCGGTACTAATACTACTCTCTCTCTCTCTCTCTCTCTCTCTCTCTCTCTCTCTCTCTCTGATTGTTTTATACATATGATTCACAGATTTGTTTGTTATATGTGAGTGGGGGAGACAAAAGGCATAACTGTCTGTAGCGAGTGCCACCCCCATAGTTGAAAGAGTGACAGGGCCAAAATCAATGGACGTTCGAGCCAAAATGCCTGGACACACGGAGTTTGAAGCAATTTTAGTCATAGGAGGAGGGAAAGACTGATTCTGGGAGAGAGTTCCAGAGTTCAGTTGTTGAATAGAAGAAAGACTGATAGTAACGTTTCACTCTTGGGTTGTAGAGTTGCACAGAGTAGGGGTGGGATTGTGTTGCAAGACAGATTCTACGTACCCAACGTAGAGGAGGTGGTATACACTGGGAGAGCTCTGAGGAGCACTGATTATTGTAGTAGCGATAGAATAGCGAGAAAGATGCAACATTACGGCGATGAGAGAGAGATTGCAGAGAGTTGGTGAGTGGGTGGGAATTAATGATACGAAAGGCCTTCCTTTCTACTTTGCCTAGGAGTGCGGTGTGAGAGAATCCTCCCCACATATGTGAACAATACTCAATACAAGGACGCACCGTGTCCCAGTACAGAGCAAGAAGCTGCGCAAGGGTAAAGAACCCCTTGAGGCAGTTGAGCACACCCAGCTTCTGGGAGGCTGCCTTAGCAAGACTAGTAATACGGTCCTTCCAAGTGAGAGCAGAAGAAAGAGAGACAAGAATATTGAGAGAAGATGAAGGATTGATTGTTGTAACGTTGAAGAATAAGGGATAGTCCTCTGAGAGTTTCAGACGGGTAGATAGATGGAGAAATTGGGTTTTGGAAGAATGAAAGACAACAAGGTTTGCTCTGCCCCAATTAGAAATAGTAGTTAGATCAGAAGATAAGTGTTCTATGGCTTCATTACGTTTATTTTTGAGGGATTGCTGGCTGGGGCGTTCTGGAAAACTAATTGAGTAGTGTAAGGTAGAGTCGTCTGCGTATGAATGGATGGGACTGGAGGTACAGTTGAGAAGATAATTTATTACAATTAGAAAGAGAATACGAGATAGGACAGAGCTCTGGGGAACACTGGAGTTGATAGAATGAGGAAGTGAGCGATGGCCGTCCACAACCGCAGCTATGGAACGACCGGAAAGGAGATGAGAGACAAAGGCACAGATGAAGGGATAGAAACCGAAGGAGGATAGTTTAGAAATTAAAGATTTGTGCCAGACTCTATCGAAGGCCTTCGAAAGGTTGGAGGGTTGAGAGAGATGTTCCGCTTCACATAAAATTGATATTATATATGCATAGAAAAACTGTATTAAGTCAACATAATTTCCTCTATATACCTCCTGTTTATATATATATATATATATATATATATATATATATATATATATATATATATATATATTATATATATATATATCTTTAATTCCATGCATTCTTAAAAATCTATACAGTATTCTCAACCTCTACTATATATATATATATATATATATACTGTATATACTGTATATATATATTCTCTCTTTCTCTCTCTCTCTCTCTCTCTCTCTCTGCTTAATGTGATCTCCAAGTTTGCAAATTACTTTAAACTTGGAGTAAATGTAGGCAATCTTAAAGGGATTGAACTAATCAGAATGAATTGTTTTGGATTGGGTGAATGGTCTGAGACGATGCAGAAAATGCTGAAGGTGATACAAATAGGTCAAGCAGATTTAAATTGCTAGTATTCACTCTTTTCAATTAATCTAGAAATGCCACTCTTAGTAAATTATTTGGGTGTTCTCATTAATTATCACCTACAGCTTTCCTAGGGGAGGTGTGGCGGAGTGATCTTGCCACTGGACTGGTAATCCAATGGACCCGGGTTCAAATCCCAATATGTCAATGGGAAGATAGTATTGGGATGGAATTTGTGCTGTACCTATTTTCAGCGCATTACCACAGCACACCGAAATGCCAAAAAAAAAAATACCCTCATTGGTCCCTGATTAAATAGCATTGTATGAATATTCCCATATTCAAAAATATGTTACAGGGGGGCAATGCCTAGTGAGTAAATTGCTCAATATGTGGCGTTCTGAGAGTGAGGCTCCGAGTGTGGGGAGTGAGACTGTGAAGCACAGAGGCGAGGCGCCTCGGCTTCAGAGATGGGATGGCTTCGAGCCGTGAAGCTTCGCATGTCTCACTCCCTGGAGCAAGACCTCACGGGCCTCACCGTGTTCAGCGGTAGAGTGTAAAGGCTATCAGCCTATGCCCGAGAGGGAGTAGTTGGAATATAAAAAAAAAAAAAGCAGTGTACATAAATAGAGAAGGAATCCTATAAATAATTTGGTCATAATAAGAGACTGATTCACTACTGTATAGGAAGAGGGAAAGAGTACGGTATGTCCACTCTATACTACTCTAAGACAATCACTTCAGGATTATGATGTAAAATGTTGGTCTAATGCACGCAAGAAAGATGATTATTGATTAGAAACAATCGGAATTTAAAGGACATCGTATTGATTAGGAGACTGAGGTATGAAGTCCAATTACTAGCACTTTATTTTGTTTTTTATTATTATTTATTTATTATTTTTGTTCAAGTAGATCCCTCAATTATTGCATTGAAACACACCAGATACTGCTTGGTTTCGGCAATGTTGGTGATAGAAATATGCTTACCCTCGTTACCCATACATAAAGCAGTCACGACGGCAGGAAGAAAGAAGTGAAGAGGTATAACACTAGTATATGTGGACACTTTTTTCGCTTAAAAGGTATGTTCTTTCTTGACATAAATAACCTCAGTATTTTTGAGCAGTGGTCCATCAGATCAATTTTAGAAAAACGTATAGCATTTTACAAACTCTAAAATGAGTACAACATTTGGCATATGTATTTTTCCCTTTAATTCGATGGCAAAATATAGAGATAGTATCAATTCTATATAAATACTTGCAACTCAAAAATGTGTATACCATTTCCTATATACTTTTTTCCTCTCTCTCTCTCTCTCTCTCTCTCTCTCTCTCTCTCTCTCTCTCTCTCTCTCTCTCTTGCTCACCCTTCTCCGTGTAACCCCTTCTACCAGCTTTTTTTTTTTTTTTTTTTTCTATGTGATTGAGGGAGGCAAAAGGCATAACTGCCTATAGCGAGTGCCTCCCCCATAGTTGAAAGAGTGACAGGGCCAAAATCAAGGGACGTTCGAGCCAAAATGCCTGGCTCCCTCATGTTTCGCCCCACTAGTTTTCAAATTTATAACCATGCGTTCCATTAGTTTGGCGATTTTAACACCTTTCACCCCATTTATTTGTCAATATTAGAACCTTTCTTGCCATTTAGGTGTCGATTTTCTTCCTGGAAAGCGATAGCGAGCCTCTAATTTTAGGAGGAACCGGTTTTCGGCCCGGGTATGTACAAATTTATCTAGAAGGGGAGTCTAGGGGGTGTTTTTTTAAGCTTGATGGAGGTCTAGCGAGGAAACTAAAAATATATACATACATTTTGAATAGGCCAAAAAGTAAACCCTCCCCTCTTATATTAACTGTGTTGGTGGTGTAATGGTTTAGGTGCTTATGTTCTGGGTGTGGTGTTCCGAGTTCGAATCCCGGGAGGACCATATGCTTTCATTAGTTTATTCAAGTAAATTGGGGTTTGTAATTGATGATTAATGTTAAGAACGAGGCGTTACTTACACTTATATAACTTGTGTCTACAGGGTATCGTGTTTCAACCTCAATTTATATGAACATAACATATCAAATTAAATTATGTAGCATAAAAGTGAACAGTTCATGTATCACAATTTCTAGCCAGATGTGTGTGTGTGTGTGTGTGTGTGTGTGTGTGTGTGTGTGTGTGTGTGTTATGGCGCTATCATAGAAGCCAACATGGGTACATGTGTTGCCTTAACCGGGTGAGTGATTGGTGCTTCTGAATGCTTGTGTGCTTGCTTTTTGTGGGCAAACTGTTATAATTATGTGTTCTTCTCCTGCCTCCTCTTTTTCCTTTCTCGTGTCTCTTGCTGATCCTCCCTACCCCATATGGGAGTAAGGGCTGGCTACTGACTGACTGACAACCCGGGTAATTGTACACTGAACAAGGGACAAAGACTACAAGAGAGTACAATTCAACTAACTTGATTTACTTAATGACTAAAGTACAGAGACGTAGTATTATGCAATCAGATTCAAGACAACATTATACATAAGGCACATACAAACAATATGGAAATTCGCGTTGCAAGTCACATAGGGAACAAAATAGTATGTAGCTTAGGTAGGGCAAGACTACTCATTAAGGGGAATTTTCACTTAATTTTTTTTTCTTTCTTTCTTTTGTAATCCTTCTCCCTCATGTTTAGCCCCATACGTGTTGAGATCTTAAGACGTTCGCCCTATTAGTTTGGCAATTTTAAGACCTTTCACGCCATTTAGATGTCAATTTTTTTCCTGGCGAGCGATAGCGAGTCTGTAATTTAGGAGGAACAGGCCTTTGGCCAGGACATTTTTCTACCGAAAACTGTACAAATAAATTTCGATGAGGGGTCTTGGGGAAGTTTCACTTAAGCTTGATGGAGGTACCTTACCTTTTGATACCTTTTGATGTGTTCGCCACTCTTCTAGCGGCACCAAGGAGCGCGACGCCCCTCGTTATGGGTGGTGATTTGGTGCAGTAGACTGTTTGAAGCGACAGCTCGCTCCCTTGGTCTAGGGAGCAAACTAAAAACCTCCCCTTAAATTCTCCTCAATGGATCTGTCAGACGGTGGACACTCGGGATGACCCGATTGGATACACACGTGTACACCTTCAGTCACGCACACAGGTACTCACAGAGACAAAGAAAACGTCGCGCCGAGCCGGCCGGACTCAAGTGGATTAACTATATACTAGCAGGGGTACCCGGCGTTGCCCGGGTTTAAATTATACTACCATAATCACCATCATCAATCACTACTACCACAATCATCACAATACTACTACTACCATAATCACCGGCCTCGACCTCCCTGTGCCTCATTAAACGGCGATCTCGATTTCGGCCGCTAAATGACCTCCGATTTTTGATCTGACCTCATCCGTTTCCCCATTTTGGGGGGCTGCGAACAGCTTTCGTTCCATACACCTTTTCGATCGGAGGCCTCCTTCTGCCCCAAACGGCCATTTTTTTCATATTTTGTTTTCAATTTCGGCCTCGAAACTACCTCCGATCGTGGACTCGCCCCCTCTATGACCTGACCCAGGTCAATTGACACCCACATGCAAAGTGGGTGTCAGCTCCCCACCTCCGATCGTGGACTCGCCCCCTCTATGACCTGACCCAGGTCAATTGACACCCACATGCAAAGTGGGTGTTAGCTCCCCAGCTCCCCAGGGAGCTGGGGAGCTGGGGAGCTCCCCAGGTCCAAAACTGCGGCCGCCTATTAAGAACACACAGACAGACACACAGACAATCGAAAATATTATATAGATAAGTAGGTGCTAAATGTATGCTCGGACAGATTGACAAAAAAGGATATCGTGGGAAGCATATAGTGTCGCTTTAAGGGGAGGTATATATATATATATTTTTTTTTTTTTTTTCTGAACCCCCTTCTCCATATTTAGCCTCATGAGTTTTCAAATGTTAAGATTTTTGCCCATTTCATTGTCAATATAAAAAAAAAAATCTCGCCATTTAGGTGTCGATTTTTGTCCTGGCAGGCGATAGCGAGCCTGTAATGAAAGAGGAACCAGCCTTTGACTGGGCCATTTTTCTACCGAAAAATGTATAAATATATCTCGAAGGGGGGTCTTTGGGATATATAAGTTTGAAAGAGGTCTACGGAGCAAACTAAAACATATATATATATAAACCGATAATAACAAAACTATAGATCAATAAATTAAATGACGTCCCCTCAACGAATTCAAAATGGGGACGGTAGCCTTGACTAATTCATATATAGACCACACGAAAATGCACTGGTTTAAGGGGGGAAGGGTGACCTTTTTTTTCTCTCTCTGGGCTATGTCCATTCGGCCCCATTCAGCCTACTGTTTTAAAGACGTTTATCCCCATCCAGGTGTTGATTTATACCTGGCGAGCGATAGCGAGCCACCATAATTTGGATAATGAGTTAGACAGGTGGCTAAATTTGTAAATTTTTCGATAGAAAACTTTCTCCGGCGAAGCCGGATTTCTCCATAAAATTATGGCTCGCTATCGCTCGCCAGGAAAAAATCTATACCTGGATGAGGATAAATGTCTTAAAACAGTAGGCTGAATGGGGCCTAATGGATACAACTAAGAAAGAGAAAAAGCAGGTGACCCCCCTTAAACTGATGTTACTACACGTGTACAGTCTCGGGGGCTTGCTTCCTAAATGCCTCAGTACAATAACAAACAATAACTAACATTAACATAAGTACACACAGGCATAACATTATATTGTCTATATTCATGAAGGAGACAAAATTGCAAAGCTGCCTGTCACAAGTGTCCCCCCCCCCCCTCCCCAAATCAAGGTACATGAGAGGTAATTTAGGTGTGTTGGAAAGAAGTGTGGTGTGCTTTTTAAGTGTAGTGAAATGCATAAGAGGAGGAAGTGTTTGCGAGAGTTAGCTGGATTACTCTCTGTGTAGATGAGGCACTAATAGAAAGAGTGGGGGAAGCCAGTCAAATGAAACAGGTTTTCCAGCAACTCCTTCACTGCTCAATAGGTGGCGTTCTGAGAGTGAGGGTCTGAGTCTGGAGGGTGAGACAGTGAAGCACTTGAACGAAGCAACCAGCCGCTTCAGAGATGGAGCTGCTTCGAGCCATGAATGGATGCTTCACATGTCTCACTCCCCAGACTGGAACAAGACCTCACGGGCTTCACCGTGTTGAGCGGTGGAATGTACAGGCTCTCAGCCTATGTCCGAGAGAGAGTAGTTGGAATATAGAAAAAAAAAAAAAAAATGCCTATGTGACTTCCCTTGGGTACTGCCCTGCTCGATTGGTGCCTACCTGTATATAGACCTATATATTTATCATTTTATCTTCACAACTCTTACCCAATAATACAGTTATTTCAAGTACCAATTGATGGTACAAACCAGTTAGGTTCTGGCCTCCTCGATCAACATAATTACCTAAAGTCCGATGGAGCCTTAACCCGAGAAACGCGATAAACCTCACGGAAGGGTCTCTATAGCGAACGCGATTGGCCTCACGGAAGCAAGACCATAACAAAATCTATCCAAAACACCCCAGGGGCTCTCAAAACAAAGGGATATGTGATTAGGTGAGATAATTCCCCTCTAGTACCTTCTAACACTCATCCACATGTGTCCCAACCCTTTTTACTCCCTTTTTACCCCCTCCTCAATTATCGACAATTTTTCCTCATATTTTCCTCATTTATCGGTTATTTTCCACGCGAATTATTCTCAGGCGGTCTCGAAGACAAGGGCGAGTAACTTAGAGACCCTATAGTAGCGTGAGATCTCTCTCGGAGAGCTCAGTTGGTTGCTAGACTTTCCCAAGGGAGGATGTTCGTCTTTCAGCTGGGCGTCCCAGAATACGACCGGGTGGTGAAAATATAAGTTTTTCACCCCCCCCCCCCTGATTGCTATTCCCACTTCTTTTATCACCCTTCAAGGTTCATATGTTAATCATATATTTAGATAAACACACATGGAGAAGAAATAATGCATCATATGGTAAATATAACACATTCAATCAGAATCAAGGGGTAGACATTTACTGTCCTGGACACTTTCACTACCTCAATTACGCGTTTCTCAGGGTAAGGGGGGATGGGGGTGCTCATTTGGTTATATTTTATTTTATTTATTTTCTTAGCTTCCTCCTTAGACCTTTATCAAGCTTAAACAAAATCTCCAAGACCCCCCTTCAAGATAAATTTGTAAATATTTCGATAGAAAAATATCCCGGCCGAAGGCCAATTTCCTCTTAAAATACAGGCTCGGTTTCGCTCACCAGGAAAAAATCGACTCCTTAACTTAATGGAACGTCTTAATATTGGCAAAGAAAAGAGGGCAAAAATCTTAAAATCGACAAACTAATGGGGCACGCGTCTTAAAATCTCAGAACTAATGGGGCTTACCATCCTCCGCTTAAATCTTGACTTATTAACACACTGAGACAGAAGGTGGGCGCTTCTTTTCAATTACTGCGGCACTTGAACGTATAAATCAATTAAGGGTAAGATAAGATTACGGTATTACGGTACAAATTAAATTAACACTATATCTCTCTTTCATCCCTTCCAGTACCGGTGCCGTCCTCTTAACTTTATTCTGACTACTATGAGACGATTGTATTCAGTTTCACAAGGGCCTTTAGAAATTAACAGGCTTCGAACTATGTCCCTTAACTCTTTTTACTACCACAGATCCTTCTTAGACTGCACAAAGTCTTCTAAATATAGCTAGAATATAATTAAATACACGTCGCCGGTACAGAAGTGGTTATACAGTACATGAGCACCTGGGAGAATCGACTGAACACACAAGAGAGGATCCAGAACACAGTTATACACTTGGGTATATTAGTAACACTTGGATCAATTACTTAAGGGAGCCCACCTCACTTTTTCATCTTTCTCTCCCTCTCTCTTTGGCTTGTATCCATTCGGGCCCATTCAGCCTATTGTTTTAAAACGTTTACCCCCATCCAGGTGTAAATATTTTCCTGGCGAGCGGTAGCAAGCCAGTATTTATATAATTTTGTTTTGACAGCAAGCTAAATTTGTAAATTTTTCGATAGAAAAATTTCTCCGGCGAAGCCTGATTTCTCCACACAATGATGGGTCGCAGTCACTCGCCAAGAAGAAATTGACACCTGGATGGGGATTAAACGTCCTAAAACAGTTGGCTGAATGGGGCCGAATGAATACAAGCCAGGGAAAGAGAGAAAAGGAGGGAATGATAAAAAAAGCCGGTGACGGCCCTTAATATTATGAACACTGGAGGTCACGTACACCGAACACACTGATACCTACAGTACTGTATAATACAGGGTGTTGGAAAACCACACCATCAACATTACAGCACATAATACACCGAACAACACGTAACAACATAAAATTATACAACCAATGTTCATACCATGGACGAAAATAGGTGGCATTTGTCTGAACACAGATCAACATGTAAACAACAAGCAAACACTCTCATCAATCACTTCTCACATGTCAGCCACCTAAAACCTCACAAAGACGACCGACGTGTCATCCGACGTAAGAAACAATTCCCCACAGACCCTGACTATACACCCTTCACCAATCACCAGACAAAGCATATCAACAACAATCTCAAGCACTCACCCGCCTGTGGCCTAGACAACATAAGCAACATAATCCTCAGACACCTGGGACCACAAGGCATACAAGCACTCACTAACATATCAAACTACAGCTATTCACACAACACAATACCAGACATTTGGAAGCATGGTATCATTATCACATTCCCCAAACCCAACAAAGACCCCACGCTACCCTCCTCGCACCGCCCCATCACACTCCTTTGCTCCCCCTCCAAAGTCATGGAACGCCTAGTATTACAACTAATTACACCTGACCTACCCCTAGCTCCAACACAACATGGCTTTAGCCCACTGCAATCCACAAACACTCTTCTCACAGACCTTACACAAAGAGCTTTTGATGGCATCAACTCAGCTAGACCACCACACAGATCACTATTAGCCACACTCGACATTAGTAAAGCCTTCGATGCCATCCCCCGCCACAACCTAACAAACAAAATCTACAACACAAACATGCACAACAACACAAAAAGGTGGTTGGCCAACTTCCTAGCAAGCAGATGTGCACACGTATCTTTTGCCGGTCAGTCATCTAAAATCAGAAACTTTCCAAACGGAGTCCCACAAGGATCCGTCCTATCGCCTGCACTCTTCAATCTGTACATGCACGATATAACTACACCCAATACGCCCCAAATAAACTTAGCCTCCTATGCAGACGACATAACACTCACATGCACACACCATGACCCAAAAAGAGCAACAGATCTCCTTCAACCCTATCTCAACACACTACATAGCTGGTGCACTACAAACAGACTTAATCTAGCCCCAGCCAAATCCACCGCAACCCTGCTCACAAGCTGGACAGGAGAACACGAATACATCCCTCAACTCACCATAAACAACACACCCCTAACACATACACACACCCCCAAAATCCTAGGAGTAACATATGATACTCATATGACATTCAAACAGCACACCACAAACATTAAAAAGAAACTGACACCCAGACTTAACGCCCTCAGGTCACTTGCTCACACAAAATTCGGACACAACAAAGAAACTACCACCACAGTATATAAACAATACATAAGATCAGTGATGGAATACGCAAGCCCAGCCTGGGCTTCTAACCTAGCTGAAACACATCATAAGACCTTACAGACTATTCAAAACAAAGCCCTGAAGATCATTACAGGCTGCACAGCTACTGCACCCACAGATCACCTAAATCAAGAAACCAAAATCCTCAAAGTCAAAGACCATCTGGACATGAGAGGCACTCAATTCCTGGCAGCAGCCTCCACGAACCAAGACCACCCACTAAACTACATGGCAACACACCCACAGACACCAAGAAATATTAAAACAACACCCAGCACACGGTATCACACACAATTATTGTCCTCTCTCCCTCCCTGCCCACCCCGAAACAACTTCCAGAAGCACATCCATACTCATATCTCTCACCGATCCATCCACTCACTCACAGACAACACGCAGCTGCATGCACGACCTCCCGAAATCCATCCTTCCGAATCCTCCCTTCCTCGCGAGGACAGAGTCCACCTGGCCAGGCTGAGATGCGGACACCATCCAGCTCTCCTGAGCTATCAGAAGAGACTGGATGACTCCGTTGTCGACGCCTGCCCGGGATGTAACACAGCACCCCATACCATTAAACACATCATAGAAGACTGCATTTCACACAACCACTTACGCCAACAACACAATCTACACTCAATGAGAGCTCTGTGGGAAAGCCCGATCGTGGCCATGGCCTTCCTCAGGGACTCGGGGCTGTTCGGCCAGGCAGCTTAGGGAACAACAACAACAACAACAACAACAACTCAGATCCAAATCTTACTAACAACACACACACACACACATCCACACATCATCATCATCATCATCGAACCAGTGTCAACGATATAATAGGAGGTTATATCCTCCTATTATATTGAGAGAGAGAGAGAGAGAGAGGCGAGATAAATCTGATAAGAAAGCAAGAAGGAAGGAAGGAAATTAAATTGAAAAGCGAGAACAAAGAGTGGAAATGTAGCAGGAAATTAAAAGGAAGCGGTAGAATAGGGAAGTAAGAGAAGACAAAAAGAAGGGTACAGAAATTCAGTCAAATTAAGTAATAATAATTATTAGTATTTTTATCATAATATATTATTATCTTTATATACAGTATATGATTATTATTATTATTATTATTATTATTTGTATTATTAATATTATTATAGTAATACCAATAAAAGTTTTTGTTGTTGTTGCTGTTCCCCAAGCTGCCTGGCCGAACAGCCCCGAGGCCCCGAGCAAGGCCAAGGCCATAACCGAGCGCCCCCACAGAACAGAGAACTGAGCGATCTCTGCCATACCCATAGCTTACTCTGACTGTTCCTTTTACTTATATATTTTCTAGATCTCAAGTGACGGCGTCTCTTCCGTGGATTGACCTCCCAATCTACCAAAGATTGGAAGCCAATGCGTCACATTTTTCCTTTGCCCCTCAACTTTCTCTTCATAATTGCTGAGGGGCACAGGGCCCTGGGTGGGGCTTTGGTTTCCTGGGCGTTTCTGCACCAATAATAGTAATAATAATAAATAATAATAATAATAATAATAATAATAAAAATAAGGAGAGAGAGAGAGAGAGAGAGAGAGAGAGAGAGAGAGAGAGAGAGAGAGAGAGAGAGAGAGAGAGAACGGGGAAAGAACCTGGGATAAAGCGAAAGCCTAGAAAGTCTGAAAACTGTAAGAACCAGGTTACCCAAGAAAATATACCAGTAAGTACGAACGAGAACTGAAGAAAGTTTATTAGCAAAAGGAAAATTACATTGTGCTGGGAAAGGAGGAAATAGTAAACCCAGAAAAGAAAAAGGAAGGAATCTGTTCGGGAAATGAAAATATGAATAGTGATTAAAGTTTTTGAGTATGTGGTATCATGATTGCAGTTGTACAGTTCGTGGATCTATCAATATTGTCAGTAAGTAAATATAGGCACAGAGAGGAAATAATTGAAATGGTTGTATATGCATTTACTAATAAAATACTGTATATACTGTATAGTATTTAATGCATAGCCAATCATACACCCGCAAAACAAAATCAATTGATATATTATCGATGTGGAGATAATTATGCAACAGTAAACCTTTACGAGTGACTGGACTGTGACGTATATAATTCCGGGTGTGTTTTTATACGTGTTTTGTTTTCGCCATTCGTTTATTATATATAAGAAACAGGCGGCAACAGTAAAATACTTAGATTATATTTGATTGACTTAAGCCTAGAAATGCACAACATAAAATCAAACTTAAATACTCAAAATACAATTTAAGAACACAAATAAACACATTAATCCTATGAACACTAGACACGATTACTACAAGTAATGTTTATACTATTTTAGAAGCACCATCTCTCTCTCCCCCTCTCTCTCTCTCTCTCTCTCTCTCTCTCTATATATATATATATATATATATATATATATATATTGTACATATTTGGTGGGAGAAGAAACACAGGGAGGAGATTTAATTAATTATTCACTAACGTTTCGGACTATATACCCATCTTCAGACAGCATGACTGATGGGTACATAGCCTGAAACGTTAGAGAATAAAGAATTAAAGATCTTCTCTGTTTCTTCTCCGACCCCATCCACCTACCTGTCGTTGCCATGTTACCCCTGCAGCTTTATCCATCTCGTCTTTCCACCTCTTGTCTGGTCTTTTACTGTTGCGCTTTCTTTCTCTGGGGGTCCAGACAATTAGTCTTTTACTCTACCTATTGTCCTCTCTTCTTACTACATGTCCTGCCTATCTCCACTTCTGCTCTTTTATAATTTCTAGTATATCCCTGACTTTGGTTTGCTCTCGTACCCACGATGCTCTCTTCCTATATCTAAGAGTTATTCCTAGTATTGATCTTTCCATTGCTCTCTGTGCACTTCTAATCATATTCTCCATTGTTTTTGTTAGTTTCTAAGTTTTGGATCCATAGATCATGGTTGTTAGCACACACTGGATATATAATTTTACGATTAAGGCATATTGGTAGTGTACGTTTCATGATGTTCTTCTGTTTGCCGAATGCTTTCCATCCTAGAGTGATTCGCCATATGATTTCATATTCATTGTCTTTTGTTAGTTTCATTACATGGCCAAGATAATTGTATTCTTCTATTTCCTCTAGAATTTCGTTATCCATCCTATTTATTCTACGTTGAGCGTTATCATTGTACATAGCTTTGGTTGTACTCCTGTTAATTTTTAGACCTACTTTGAGACTTTCTTTATTGAGATCATTGAACATTTCTTTGAGCTGTTTTGCTTTATCTGATATTAAGACAATGCCATCAGGAAATCTGCTCTGTCTACATTAATTACCTTTGATCCCCATGAACATTTTATGAAGATCCCTTCAAGACAGGGTGTGAACAGCTTGGGTGAGATTGTGTCTCACTGCCTCACTACTTTCCAAATTTTTATCTTCCCTGTATATTTGTGTAGTCGGACCACAGCGGAGCCTTTTGCATATATATATATTTGTTAATAGGCGCCGCGAGTCCAAAGGCATGTAAGTGCCATTTGAAAATCTTGATAAAATCTTTAGTAAATCGCGATTTACTCAATAAATTCAAAATGGGACTTACGTCCCTTTGGACGGGCCGAGCCTCGTATATATGTTGGAAGGAACATAATAATATATACATACATAGTCCAAAGGGATGTAAGTGCCATTTGTTAATGTATTGAGTAAATCGCGATTTACTAAAGATTTTATCAAGATTTCGGGGCGTTTTATTATTATTTTTTTTTCTGATTTTAGAGTTCTTATATATGTTTCATTTATTCCTGGTTCATGTAGTGAGCTTGTTATAACTTTTATCTCTGCCGAATCGATAGCCTTTGCATAGTCTACACAAGCTAAACAAAGGGAAATATTATACTCTGAGGTTTTCTCTATTGAAACAGATTAACTTGCTCATGTAGTAATGTACTGTACATCCTATGTGGTGGATTGTGTTTTTTTATTTCATAAATTTTATTTTAGTAAGCGTTGTTTCCACATAACGATTTTGATAAGTTAATTTGACTTTATATTGTCTTTGTCCCAGTTTTAGTTTGTTTAGTTTGCAAGTTTTACATTTTAATTAGCTGTTTCAGTGTATGCAAGTGATCCATGATTGAATATCCATTTATCAATCCTGTCTGTTCCCGAGATAGATTTTCAACCTTGTAAATAACTGATAACAAACTAATGGGACGGTTGTTGCCGATATCTTTCTTATCGCCTTTTTTGTGAAGTAGAGTTACTATTGCATTGCACCAAGCTTCTGGAACACCCCGCTCACACAAACATTGGGTGAACAGCTGAGCTAATCTACACTGGACCTCTTCTTCTGCACCCTTCAGAAGATAGCTTGTTATCCCATCAACTCCTGGAGCTTTTCCCCTTTTAATTTTGTTTAGAGCAGACCTATTTTCATCTACAGATATATGTGGAACTTCGCTTGTGTCTGTTGTTGAATCAATTGATGGAACTGAAATACTTGAAGAGTATAACTTTTCATACAACTCTTCGAATCTTGTCACCATTTGTTCTCTACAGTTTATGATTTCACCATTGCTGTCTCTCTGAGAAGTCATTTGTTGCTTGCCTAAGGCTAGTTTACATTGTGCTAGTTTGAGGATTTGTCCTTTCCTAATAGTTGTTTCAACTAAGTCCTTGTTTCTTTTTCTCTCTTCTTCCCGTCGTCTTTTGTTGATTATGTTGTTTAGTTCTCCTCTCTCTATTTCATCTTTTTTCGTTTTGATTTACATTGTTTTTCTTCTTTTTATGAGATGTACGGTAGTTAGTGAGTATTTGCTCTTTTTACTGGTGTTTGTGCTCCTTATCTTTTACTGGTGTTTGTGCTCCTTATCTTTTACTGGTGTTTGTGCTCCTTATCTTTTACTGGTGTTTGTGCTCCTTATCTTTTACTGGTGTTTGTGCTCCTTATCTTTTTACTGGTGTTTGTGCTCCTTATCTTTTCTGCTGTTTCTCTAATTGCTTACGTTAGTTCTTCGTTTACTTTGTTGATGTCATTTTCATATATGCAGTACCGGTATATATCATACGTATCACCAGAACTTAGTATTACATACTTAGCATTACTGTGTATAATATTAATATACTATTATTGTAATAACTGAAAAAAGAAATTAGGGGTCGCATGGAATTTATGAAACCATCTGGACGAAACGAATATTATACCTTATAGAAAACGTCGAAGATTCCTTTTAGGCTTTTAAAACAAAACTTGAGCTAAAATATAGCAAAACAGAAAGTCTGGCAGGCTCTAGTAAAACGGCCTCTCCCAACATTTTCATGAACGAGAAAATTACCAAAACTTCCTCAGGCATATTTAGAAAAAGCAAACACAAACACACACACACACACACACACACACACACACACACACACACACACACACACACACACACACACACACACACACACACACATAATATATAACCAGAGAGAATAGGGCCAGGTTGAAGGCTAGAGAAAATAGTTTGGTCTGCGTAAAAATAGTAGGTAATGGAGGAGCAAGACTCACGGCAAGAAAATAGCTCCTGTAAATAGACCGAGCGCAGGTATGGATGAGCAACACAGCTGGGAACGACGCCCCCCCCCCCCTCCCTTGCTCCCCAAATGAACCCCCCGTGCTTCCATGGTGACCCCATTCCCATCTTCCCTGACCCCCAACCCCACCTCGCCCACCCACCCAGCACACTCTAAAAGACGGACAACCTGAAACACAACAATGTTTATGATATTTTCTGGACGTATTTTCTATGGTTGAGTCTTTGTCTGTCATAATATACTGTAGTTCTGTTCACCCTTACACTGAAGTTGCTGTTGCGTAAAAGCTACATAACATTTACTGAAGCATACTTAATTTCAACCAAACTTAATCGAAATCTGAATTAACCAAACGCAAAACAAATATTTGGTTAGCGTATCGTACTCTAACTCAGCATAAATAAGTTAACTCTGCTTAAATTTAAACACACATATTATTATTATTATTATTATTATTATTATCAGATACTACATGTGAGCCCCACAGAAGAGCCGTGGGGAGACTATATACCCCGAAGGGTCTCAGTGGGGGGGGGGGGGGGGGCACAAATAGCCAGGAAGATATAACTAGCTAGCTAAAAAGGCGTTAACCCTGTCTTGAAAACCAGAGAGCTCTCCTCATTCACTACCGTACTTCATTAGGGAGAGTATTCCAGAATGTTGTGGTTGATGAAATAAAACATCTTGAATATTGTGACGTGTTACAATGCACATGAGCAAAGGCCTGATTATTTAACTCCAATAAGTCAAATATATAATTTCTTACCGGACAACAATTTCGAACTTATAACCTTTCCCAGGAAGGTATACTTTTATTGCAGCTGACGATAAATTGAATCCTTTAGCAACTGATATCTCAAAACTCAAATAAATAATATTAAATTATTGCAGATATTTGCCATACTAATGCCAAGTCCTCATAATTGGCAACATATTCCCCTGTTAAATCTTCGTAATCGTTCAGAAATAAAGATGAGGACATGACAATTTACCATCAGCTGGAAATATACAGTCTATGAAGGCTGCAACATTTACAGTTCTTATAGGAAAACAGGAATTATGGTATGTTAACTTACCTACTGTATTCAGTAAATATTAATGGAAAACGTAAATTGAGGGCTTACACACTTTTTAACACTGTTTGTATAGTTTGTTTACCATTGTTTTTGTTTGTTTAATAACTTAAATAGATAAAATAGCCTAAATAACAGTACCGGTAACAAAAAACAGTAACGAGAAATTGGCTTGTTCCCATCTTAATTACTCAGGGATTACAATGTTGTCATAGCCAAATATGGTGTCAATTGTGAAAACCTGTCTATATAAAATGTGATGTAGAGACAGGGCAGTTTCATATTTTCGATTAGTTAACGAAAAAAACGCTGCTAAAGGAGTAAAATATCCGTCAAACAAAAATGTAGTTGAGTATAGTTTGCTATTGTTCTTACTTACCATACACAGATGTTTCCTATATCGGCACACATCCTTATATTTCCATCTCAAACTTTCTGAATAATAATCATCAATGTTTAAGTCATTCTTATATAGTCTGTTTATATTATTAAACATATTATTTACATTTTATTATTCTCCTCGTGTTGTCTCCTCCTCAATTTACAGGTTCAGACATGTATTTGTTATTTTAGCCTCCACAAAACATGGTACAAAATATAAAAAAGTATATATATATAGGCATATATATATATATAATTATACATATATATATATATATATATATATATATATATATATATATATATATACTATACAGTATATATAAATGTGCACAATGAAAATGTAACCCTCGCAACAACAATGGCATAGACTTATAAAAATACCCGTAAAGTACACGCAACCAATTAAACACAAACATAAAACTAGGGAACACCAGAACAATTAGAAGAAGAAAGAACAAATTTTTACGACGAGAGGAGGCAGATAAGGAGACTGGTGTGAGGAAGTGTGAAGGAAAGATTGGGAGGTGTAAGTGGTTGTGTGATGTGTAGTATGTGTATGTGTGTGTGTGTGTATGTGTGTGTGTGTGCTATATGTGTGTGTGTGTGTGCTATATGTGTGTGTGTGTGTGTGTTATGTGTGGCTGTGTTTGGGTCTGTGTATATTTGTATGTGTGTGTGTATTTGTGTGTGGGTGTGTGTGTGTCTGTATATCTTTATGAGTTTGTGTGTGTGGCTGTATTTGTATGTGTATGGCTGATTTTGTGTGTATATATATATATATATATATATATATATATATATATATATATATATATATATATATATGAGTTCACTGCTCAATAGGTGGCATTCTGAGAGTGAGGGTCTGAGTCTGGAGGGTGAGACGGTGAAGTACTTGAGCGAAGCAACCAGCCGCTTCAGAGATGGAGCTGCTTCGAGCCATGATGGATGCTTCACGTGTCTCACTCCCCAGACTGGAACAAGACCTCACGGGCTTCACCGTGTTGAGCGGTGGAATGTACAGGCTATCAGCCTATGCCCTAGAGGGAGTAGTTGGAATATAGAAGAAAAAAAAAAAAATATATATATATATATATATATATATATATATATATATACCGGTATATATATTATTAATATTATTATTAAAAATAATCTAGTAATGATTGCTTAGGAAATCATTGACTAAATATACTGTAGGGTACATCAACACCCTAGATAAGTTGATGCCTTTTATATTTTATTCTGACCAACATTACTCTAATCTATAATGACTGCAACTTTTACTAATCTTTTTAAACCATTCGCTACTCAATCTGTCCATTAATCCATTGATGCTAGTACATTTGTTCAAATCAAAATGCACTAATTAATGTATTTATCAATTAGTAAATTAATTTTAACAAATTATACTAATTATTTTTTAGTAATCTATTATATTTGCGAATTTATTAACTAATATATATATATATATAATTATATATATATATATCTTATCCCCTTTGGAGAACTCTATTTGTGTTAATATATATAGGGGAGGTGTGGCGGAGTGGTCTTGCCACTGGCCTGGTAATCCAAAGGTCCCGGGTTCAAATCCCGATGTATCAATGGGAAGATATTATTGGGATGGAATTTGTACTGTACCTAGTATCAGTGCATTACCACAAAGCCCACCGAAACGCTAATAAAATACCCTCATTGTTCCCTGATTAAATAGCACTGTATGAGTATTCCCATGTTCAAAATATGCTATAGGGGTGCAATGCCTGGTGAGTTATCTGCTCAACAGGTGGCGTTGTGTGTGTGTGTAAGAGTGAGAGTCCGAGTACAAAGGAGTACAAAGGAAATCAAGCAACAACAGATCTAGTGACCCTTCTAGGTTGCTTGTCCTCCAAAACACTGAGGATCAAGTGTCCAAACAGTGGTTTAGAGTGGGTAAGGGAACATTGGAAAGGGAATTACTGCCCTGGAACTAATGTCCGTGGCAGGATTAGGAAGTTAGTAGGGGACAGATGGGTTAGTAACTGAGGGGGGGATAAAATAAAGTTATTCATTTACAAACGCAGTCAGTCGCGGGTTTGATGCGAGATATTTGTCTAGGCGGAGTTTAAATGAATCAACGGTGATGCAGTCTATAACGTTTCGGGGAAGCCCATTCCACAAGTTGACAACTCGATTGAAGAAGAAATTCTTAGATTCGTGTGAGTTAAAAGATTTACCAATAATTTTGCAACCGTTTCCCCGCGTGTAATTAGATTGGTCGATAGTGAAGTACTTACTACAGTTCATATTGTCGATGCCTTTGATGATTTTGAACACTTGAATTAAGTCACCTCTTAATCTGCGCTGGGTTAAAGGAAATAGATTTAATTCTCTAAGACGCTCTTCGTATGGTTTGTTCTTTAGGCTAGGTATCATTTTGGTAACTCTACGTTGAACTCGTTCTAGCTTGTTTATATCTTTTTGGTAATAAGGGCACCAGGATTGAACGCAGTATTCCAGAAGAGGGCGGACTAAGGAATTGTAAAGGGTTAGGATAACTTCTTTGGATTTATGCTCAAATGACCTGCCTATAAAGCCAATTATTTTGTTTGCCTTCTTAACAACTTCTGAACATTGTTGACTCGGTTTTAGGTTACTCGATATTGTTACTCCCAGATCGGTTTCTCTGTTTACATTCTTAAGCTGAGTGCCATTCATCGAATAGTTTGCTTTCTCATTTAGGTATCCGATATGTAGTACTTTACATTTATCCGCATTGAAACTCATTTGCCAAATTTGGGCCCAACATGACAATTTATCTAGATTGTGTTGCATATCGTCAACTTGTTCTTTTGAGAGTACGCTATTTGCAATTTTTGTATCGTCAGCAAATTTTGAGATTGTACAGGTGAGACCCTCATCTATGTCGTTGATGTAAATTAGAAAGAGAATTGGTCCTAGTACCGATCCCTGGGGTACCCCGCTACTTACATTGGTCCATTTAGATGCCTTACCGTTTATGACTACTCTTTGCTTTCTGTCGCTGAGCCAATTTTCTATCCATTTCAACACACCGTCTTGTATTCCATGCGCTTTTAGTTTTAGCAGTAAACGTTTGTGGGGAACTTTGTCAAAGGCCTTTTGAAAATCAAGGTATATAATATCTACAGCTTTACTCTCATCGTAGAGGTTGAGGATATCGTGGAAGAAGTCTAAGAGGTTTGTTAAACAGGAACGTTTTTTACGAAAGCCGTGTTGAGTATCTTTAAGTATGTTATTTTCCTCCAAGTGATTTACGAGTCTGTCTCGTATGACCGTTTCTAGCATTTTACATACAACTGAGGTTAAGCTAATTGGACGATAGTTACTGGGTAGGGATTTGCTGCCTTTTTTGAATATCGGTGTTACGTTGGCTAGTTTCCACTGATCGGGCATAGTTCCAGACTGCAAGGATTTATTGAATAGTAATGTCAGTGGTTTGGAGAGCTCATCCTTAGCTTCCTTTAGAACTCTAGGCGAGATTGTATCAGGTCCAGGCGTTTTATTTACCTTGAGTTTATCTAAACAATTCAATACTTCTCTCTCTGTAACGGTGATATTGCTTAGAACATCTGAATTATCAATCTGAATCGGCGATGGTGTAGGGATATCACTGAGGTCTTCTGTTGTAAAAACTGATGCAAAGAAGGTATTGAGGGCATTACTCATTTGTACTTCGTCTTTGGTGTATTCTCCATTTTCATCGACTAACGGTCCAACAGTTGAAGTAACTACTTTTTTCTTTCTGATATAACTATAGAATTCTTTCGGGTTTGTTTTACTTTGATTCGCAATATGTAACTCTAAGGTCTTTTTACTTTGCTTAATTAACTTTTTGGCTTTGCGTCGTAGCTCTACAAATTTCAGCCGTTCTTCGTCATTTTGTGAGGATTTTAATCTATCATTAGCAAATTTTTTAGCAAGCAGGCAGTTTGAAATATCTTTATTCCACCATTTGGGCTTATTATTATGGCCTGGACGCCGTATTTTCGATGGTATGCAGTCTTGCACTGCTTTTAGGTAAGTGGCTTCGAATAACTTCCAAGATGTATTTATGTCGTTATTGTGAATTAAAAAGCTCCAGTCAGTTTCTTTAAACATAGCTCTAAGTTTATGGAAGTTTGCTTTCTTGAAATTAGGGACTTTTTCGATGCTATTATTTGGTTCGTTACTAGTAAACTTTAAAGTGAAAGTTATCGTACGATGGTCGCTGTTACTGAATTCATCACCAACATTCAAATTCTCTATTAATTCTTCTTTTGTTGCAAGTACAATGTCAAGAACGTTATTACCACGGGTTGGCGTTCGAACAAATTGATAAAGCGAACTCTCTTGCAAGTTCGTATACAAGTCATGTCCGGAGTGTGAAGTAAGAGTATCGCCCCACTTGGTCACAGGTAAATTAAAGTCGCCAAAAATTACGGTATCTTGTGAGTTACTTACATCTGCAATTTGTTCGTAAATTTCTCGGTCAGTTTGCACTGATTGAGCTGGAGGTCTGTATATTAATGCAAGTATTATTTTTGTACCTTTATTATTCTTTATTAGCACAAAAGATGCGTCGACGTTCACAATTTGAGGTTTTGACAAGAGGGTAGGGTTAAGACTTTCTTTGATATAAAGTAAAACGCCACCTCCATTTCGATTTATTCGGCTTTTCTCAAACATTACATAACCGGGAAGTGAATACTCTGCTAAAAAGTCTCTATCTTCTGTATTGAGCCAAGATTCTGTTATGCCAATCACATCATAATTTTCTGTAAACACTAGCTCCTCTAAATCTGAAAATTTATTGCGTATGCTACGAGCGTTTGCATAGAACACCTTTAAATTTGTTAATTTAGAACTCACGGAACGCTCTTTAATAATATTTTTGGTTCTTGTCGGATCTACATTTATGTTCATGGCTGTCCTCGGTCCTCGCTGTCTTCGGTCCTTATCGCTGGTGGTCCTCGGTTGCCTCTGTTTTTTTCTTGGCGTTGGATGATTTATGTCACTGCTGCTTCTTCTCGGATGGCGTTTTTTGATCCATGGCTGCGGACTGCTTCGTGTAGGAGACGACCCATGCGTGCTGAACCCACAGGGTTTAGATGAGTGCCATCCTTGCGGAACAGAGTAGGCTGGTTGTAGAAGTTGTCCCAGAGGTTGATGAATTCAACTTCTTCCCTCAGACACAAATATTTTAGTCGGCTATTTGTGCTGAAGGCCTTGTCGTAGAATTTGTCAGGTGCGTCGATCTTGGGGAGAATGCCTGAGATGATGATATTCCTTGACTTGTTTTTGTAGTAGTGCTGGATCATCTTGCGATATTTCTCCATCAACTCTTCGGATCTGGTGCGCATGACGTCATTTGAACCAGCATGGATGACAAAAAGGGTATTTTCATTTGCATCCTTTGTGGTATCTTCGAAGGCTTCCACAATGTCGTCCAGTCCAGCTCCTGGGATGCAAAATCTTTTTCGTTGATTTGGGACTCTGTCGCAGAACTCTTCGACCTGTCCTCGTAGGATGGAATCCCCAACAAGCCTGGTCTCCTCTGGTTCGTCTTCCATCTCTACCAATATCTCAAATCTGTTTGACATTGTGACTGGTAGATGAGACCTTTTCTGCGTTGGCCGTGCACCGTTCCTCACTGGTGTAAATCCGGAAACCTGTGGTGGCGGGACTCTACGTACAGGTCGGGGAGAGGAGTGGTTAGAACGGGGGCGAGGGGTTGGTACTGTTCGTGCTAGGGGGTGAGACAGTGAAGCACGGGAACGAGGTGTCTTCAGAGATGGGGTCACTTCGGGCCATGAGTGAGCACCTTGCCTCATGTGAAGGCAAAATGGCAGGTGCTCGTTGTACTCTATGTGCTTCACATGTCTCACTCCCTAGACTGGAACAAGACCTCACGGGCTTCACTGCTCATTGTACAGCTGTGAATGTCCACGCTCTCAGCCTATGCCCGAGAGGGAGTAAGTTGGAAAATAGAAAAAAAAAAAATAATAAATAAAAAAAAATATATATTTTTGTTAAAAGATTAGATTATTACTACAAATTTTCCGACCAATGTGAATTATTTATTGATACTAAAAAAAAAACGTGCCCACATAAAGACAACTCTGTATAACTCAGATAATAACACTCTCCTACTGAATATTGACACACTGTACTGTAATTCTGTAATATACTAATGGCTACATCACTCATAATTATCTGTTTTACTTAGACAAAAAAACAAAATAGAAGTTTTCTCTCTCTCTCTCTCTCTCTCTCTCTTTTTTCTCATTATCTATCTATCTATCTATCTATCTACCTTTCTTTCTCTCTCTGATCGAGAAACAAAATGTATTAAAACAGTGGAACACCGAAAAATGTACATACACAAATTATGGAGAGAAATCATGACACCTGCATTCAGACAAAAATGAAAAACAGAAAAATCAAATATATTCAATGACAACTAAATAATATAATATATTAAAAAGATGACATATCGAGGGGTCACGTGGAATAGAAGAGTCTCGATTCATGAAGAACTTTGTGAGTTTCTTGATCAATAGGTGGCGTTCTGAGAGTGAGGGTCCGAGCCTGGGGAGTGAGACTGTGAACCGCAGAGGCGAAGCAGCTTCAGAGATGGAGTTGGGTTCGAGCCTTGAATAGGTGCTTCGCATGTCTCACTACCTAGACTGGAACAAGACCTCACGGGCCTCACCATGTTCAGCGGTAGAGTGTAAAGGCTATCAGCCTATGCCCGAGAGGGAGTAGTTGGAATATAGAAAAAATAAGAAAAAAAAACACGAGATATGAGCTTTTACCTGGTGTGTTGGGGAGTGAAGGTGTGTTAGAGAGAGAGAGAGAGAGAGAGAGAGAGAGAGAGAGAGAGAGAGAGAGAGAGAGAGTGTGTGTGTGTGTGTGTGTGTGTCCCTGTGGTTGTGTACAAACAGAGAGACATATTGTTGACCCCTGTACACTTACTTTATAAATAAGGTTATTATCAGACCAATTCTCACCATATGTGACGTGTACAATTATTCATGAAATTATCTGTATATACGTGTACAGATAAGAATAACATGATGTAATTAATGTGTCATTTTGGAGTTTGCTTAGTAAAAAAAATATAATTTATGGGTTTTTCTCGTGTTTTGGTGTTGGACTGCAGCTCATTATTATTGAACTTTCTTTTGCAATGATAAATACTTTCAAATATCATAATAATGTAAAAAAAATTATAAGATTTTGTAAACGGTGGTCAATAAATTAGCTATCTATCTATCTATCTATCTATCTATCTATCTATCTGTGTGTGAGCCAACCTTCGATCTAGCCCCACGCTCACGAGAAGAAAAGTAATCAGGGTCCAAGATCACGAACGCTCAGCACTAAATCCCCCTTGCAATCTCTCCTCCCCTTCAACTCTCCTACGCCCCCTTCATACCCCCTTCAACCACTCAGTCCCTCCACTCCTTCTATTTGTTCCTGTTTCACTACCCCCTCACCCTTGAAAACCTCTCCAATTAAACAACACCATTCCATACATACAAACGCTTCTCTCTATAATTCCTGGCTCTTTTCCCCACTTGTTATAAAGGTGTTGTCGCACTAGCACTGTCTGTTTCCAATCTTCTAATTCCGGTAATTCTGGCCAACTTTGATTACCTTACGATAACCTACAAAAACTCTACCAGTCCGATTTCAACGACATATTTAACCTAGATATTATAAACCACGTGGACATAACCATACCGTTGGTGTGACAATGAACAAAGACAATGTCATATGGATTATTCAAAAAATAAAGTAGACTATTGAAAGTGACGCAATAGGTAAAAAGATCTAAATGTAACATGATTAATAACAATAATCTTGAGTCTTTGAAAAGTACAATATATTCTGCAAGCGAATACCATATTGTAAACAAATCACTTACTTGTACAATGAAATCAATTGAAAGCATAGTTTGGGTTTTACGACACCTAGAACGTAAGCCAAAGTGAAAAATCAGTGATGATTGTTATTTTAGTAGATATAATATTTATTGTTAGTACTGTTGTGTAGATGTAAAAAATAAAATAAATAAAAAATATACATATATATGTGTGTGTGTGTGTGTGTGGGTAATTCATATTCATAATTGTAATTCATAATTGTAGTTCGACAGGAATTGAGTTTTTGGCTCGTATTGTCCCGCTTCCTAGACATTATCAACAATGACAATTACCCATCTCCTTGCTCAAGGGAGATGGTAACTGCCGACTATGTCTCAGAAAACCTTCATGAACCTGCTGGGTTGCAGGCAGGGACGGTACCACTGAGCTAGCCGCGCGGCTTGTGTGTGTGTGTGTGTGTGTGTGTACAGTTTACCTGGAAACCAAGGCATGCCAAAAAGGGGAATTTGAAGTTTTAAACAATGAATTCATAGAACCAAGATCCCACTGTTCCACCTAACACTACTAGCTATGGTAACCCTTTAAAACAGATGAATCCATTTTCAATTATATATTAGGCAACCCCAAACTATATTGTTCATCCGGTGAATGATATATTGAGACTAGATTTGTTTTCTTTGTTTCATAATATTTAATTTTATCTTTACTAAACGTTGGCCAGAAGCTCATTTGAATTATTTGTTGGCAACTAAAGTTACAAGTACAAAGTCGTTAGCTGACTGAAGGGCTTAATTGTTCTAGTCGCTAGATAAAACCATGGAAGAATTGGCTTAAAATATTAGTAGTGAAGTGGTACGCTACTAGTGGCCAATGTTAAAGCGGGTACTAATTACATTTTTGGAATATCGAATCAAACAGAAGAAACCTATTTTAATGTACTCAATTATCACAGCTGATTCATGAATTGAATTAAAGTGTGGAATCTAATGGTAGTGTATTGATCTTTAATAATACATATATTAATATTGTATTAACATATATTCTATCGTTGACAGCTTTCGAAAACTAAGAACATATTATATTTTTACGTAGACCATAAGTTAGAAAATTGTAGATAGATCAGAGTATTATGATTAACAGAATGTCAAAATGTAGAGTTAAAGACTTAACATCGTTTTTGAGTTCGTAGCCATATTGTAATACTGTACACGTATACAATCACCACGCTAACAGTTTAATAAAAAGGAAACACACACACACACACACACACACACACACACACACACACACACACACACACACACACACACACACACACACACACACCTACATCCCGTACATAATTGGACAGATTCACAGAGACACACACATTACTAATCACACACTATCACAGACGTTCATTATCACTCTGCCTACAGTATATATACTATATATTAGGATTAAAATAAGATAAATCTTTTTGGGTATCTGAGAAAAAAGGACATCATCTTAGACTAGAACTTTCTATCTATCTATCTATCTATTGCCTGACGCCGTGATCCCCGAAGGGGTGGCCACGAACGAACCGCTCCTGGGACTAAAAAAAAAGGCATAATCTTCGGATTTAATGGACTTATCCTTAGGCTACTATAAGTGACATATACTTATAATAGGTACTTACCCCTCGTACACTACATGTTAGAGTGAGGGTAGAGCCGGCCTGGACATGTCTCTCTGGTGTACCATCAATCACAGCCTCGGGCACCACCACATGTAGGTCCACCAGGTGACCATGACGACCAGTTCTCGTGGACACCTACAATAAGGGGGAAACAGAGGCACACCATTAGGTATTGTTTTGGTTCACCTTGAAACGTCAGAGAAGACACATTGAAACTACTTAAAACTCTGAGGATCGATTACACACTTCTTTTCTGTTTTCTGGCTATCATTAGACGATTATACTCAGATTATCCAGAGAATATGGATGACATAGGGTTAATTGAGATAGTCTTTACCCTTATGATTCCCACAAATCCTTCCTAAGCTGTATAAAATCGCATAATGATGGCCTGCATAAGCTACTAAAACGCGTCATATCCTTAAGGGGTTAAGAGACACAGGGTTCCAAGTGTTTGTCAACACGATATACACCAGAGAAGAGGGACATAGTAGTCCAATACTCTGTTTGACTCTGTTAATTGGAACACTTGGTTAAAAGTGTATGTGCATGTATTGGGAAACACAAGAGAGAACCCGATGAAATGTTCCAGTTAGTGTGGACACCAATGGTCTGTCTAAATAATTTAGGATATTAGAACAGTAACACAAATTAGACATATAATTTTATCCATCTACTGTATACATATGAGCTCCTACGCGCCCTTTTTCTTAGTGAAATCCGGTATAAGGTTACTGAGAGCTGGTGTGTATATGTAAATATGTTTGGGATAATACTTACAATACGGTAAGTTTTCAGTCTTGACTTTTACTTTACTGAAAGCAAAACGGGAAGGAATATTTGCATAGTGTTACCTACCGGTATAAGTACCTTCCAATTGAATAAGTAGGTTTGTCGAAAGCTTTATGGAATTATTATTTAACAAATTCAGTTTTGTTTCATCATCTTCGTCCAATTTGTGCTAACTAATGATAATCATATTCAGTTTAAGAAAGACCTCCTACTCAATAGCTTACAGACAGGTAAGTGAAATACACAATAATGTGGGGTGCAGATAGAGATAACAATACAATAGTGACCTTGTTTGATATTAAATTGCTTCATATTAGACTGTGTACGGTCGTCTTTAAGGTCTACTTAACTCTTTTGGTCAGCAAAGATAAAATGCGGGCAATATAGTAATATAAACAATAATTTGTGTGTAATTACAAAGACGTATTTAAGGCTTTTATTATTGAAATGTAAAACTTGCAAACACAAAAAAGAAAAACACAGAAAACAGGAACCGCACAACACTATATAATTATATACAAACACACTTCACAAAATAACGATGTGAAAATAATGCATTGGAAATGAAGCAAAATATAATTATTAAATATAAAAAACACAACACCACTTACACATATAAAATTATGTAGCAGCATCCCTTCTCACGCTTTTAGCTTACTCTTGCAGCTTTGACCACCAGCGAATGTACACATAGATCGGAAGTGAATATCACGTGTTGGAGGTGTGCATTGAGGTGTGTAGCAGAGGTGAGAGGTATTGAAGGGAGATTTGAGTTAGATAGACTCGAACCTTGGGCAAGACAACAGCCCAGTGCTTTTCATTTGAGTGCGAGTTTTGTAAAGATTCATTTTCGGTTTGTAATAACATCTTCCTGTCCTTGTGGACTCTGCCGAAATTCACTCGTCTAAGAATGTATTTTTTTTCGAGTTATATTTGAATTGAATTTTGGAAGTTTGATTGACTGACATTTCATGAAGTTTCCTATTTTGAAATCGTTCAGATATTTTTTTCCGTTCAGTTCTGTCTAGTGAATTAATTTCCTTACATTTTTGTTTTTCCCATTTAAGTGTATTCGTTTTCTGCTTTTTGGTTACAGTCCAGGGCTGTATATTTCAGTAAGTTTCGTTCGCTAATATTGTGGCTAAAAAAAAAAATTGGGACGCTTCCTAAGCTGATTTTGTTTTCCCTCACGTTTATTTCGAGTTTATTTTTGTGGGTTCTCGAGATATTGTTAGTCACGTGTTTCCATTGTTTTATAAGGAGTTAGCTTACTGTACAATTGGGTCCAGTTAAGTAATCTTTATTTCTTTAAGTTTGAACGATTTACTGGAGTTGAGTTCATACGTTGCATTAACGTAGAGTTCTCAATAAAGTTCTTGCTTCATCCATTGAAAACTAGAGGTTATATATTTGTTTTTGTTTTGCCCAGAGGATTTAAACATTCTATTAATTATTATTTTTGCCTGGAACATTGGCTAGTTTGGCTAATATAGATGTTTAATTCACTGTTTTGGCTTATTCGTTGAAAAAAATAGTCTTGGAAAATATTTGTTTTCATCTTGGTGAGAGCATTGTGAAACTGAAATTTTGTTCCCGAGTCTACTGATAAGGATATATATATATATATATATATATATATATATATATATATATATATATATGTTTTGTTTAATGGTGTTCTACGGAGCACAGACATACTGAATGAAGACATGTGTCTCTCATATACATAAATTTATTCCTTTTTAGGAATTTTCTGTGTGATTTTATGATAAAATAAAATGTAGGAGTTTGTTTATTAATATCTGTATGTAGGGTATTTAATATAACTTCTATGCAGGTTTTTTCGGTGGTTTTATTTAATTTTTAATTTTTCGGGGGGTGAATTTAGTTGCCCATGTGTGTTATAATAATTTTTTTGATGGTTTTTGTCTGCCATTAATTATTGTGTGCAGGCTATTGTAATTCCTTTTTTTTTTTTTTTTTTTTGTGGGGTTTGTGAATTTTTCTTAGAATTGATTTGCACTAGGTTGTAATAATTGTATTTGCAATGACGAGTGTGTGATTTTATTCTATATTTTAGGATTGGCCATAGGAAATGCATTATTTGGGGAACGGTTAGCTACCGTTTGAACAGATTTTCGAATTTCTACGTGAATTTATTTGCACAATTTCTTTTTTTCAGAATAGGAAGGTATTATGTTACACACCACAGGGATGTGGCTTGCTGTGTTTAATATTGATATATCATTTTCCTATAGATAGGATGTTTATAATTTTATTTTTACATCGGGTTTTAATTGTGTGTTTTTTATGGTTTTAGTTTGGTTTTATCAAACTTGGAAGGTTTTAATATGTTTTGTTTATTTACAAACTTGGATATTATTTATTTACGCACCACGGGTCTAACCTAAGTGGACTTTTGTGTTTATTTATTGTATTCCTTTTATTGTATCCTATGAGTAGGATTTTTTTTTTCTCACTGCGGTTGTTTTAGTTTTTACCTAGAATTATATATCTTACATTTATATTATTTTGCTTTTGTATTTCTTTACTTCGTTAATTGAGTTACAACAGACTTCATTGCATAATGAGTCTTTGTATTTGTTTTTTGTTTTCTTTAGTTAAGATTTTTTTTTTAAATAGTATCCTTAGTATTTTCTTTTGCAAGTTTTTTTTTCATTGTCTTTGCATTTGTTTTGCTTTGTTCAATTTTAATAGTTTTATATACTCTGTGCCAATTAATTGGTACATTTCTCTAAGTTTATTTGTATTAACATAATACTTTGACAAATTTCCATTCCCCTTTCGATTTTTTTTTCAATTGAATTTGTTTTAGTCTTTAACTTAATTTTGTTATACTCTCATTATACTTTTAAGTGTCTGCCTTGCGGTGAGTATACGCAATTATCTTAGTGAGGGCGTAATACATATCACGATTGTACTATTTACTATTCAATCATTATTTACATTTCTCATATAATTTTAAGGTGTTAGTTACAGTGTCTCTATACTATGTGGGGACTGTACACCTTGAAGATTGTTCAACCCTACGCATTCATGACTCAGGATCCCTTCTCACGCTTTTAGCTTACTCTTGCAGCTTTGACCACCAGCGAATGTACACATAGATCGGAAGTGAATATCACGTGTTGAAGGTGTGCATTGAGGTGTGAGGTATTGAAGGGAGATTTGAGTTAGCTAGACTCGAACCTTGGGCAAGACAACAGCCCAGAGATTCCCTCTCAATATAGGGAATTCTCTTATATATATACTGTATTAGTACATCTGTATAAATCTTTCAGTTGTTACTTGAATAAATATTAAAGTTGGTTTGGATACCACATTCTTATATTTTCCCCTTTACCTATATATAACATGTATAAGGTATAAGTGGGATGGTGGCGACGATATACCTTATCTATCATAATATCTATCTATCAACGGGCAGAGGACGAGAGCTGAGATCAACCTACTATCTTCAATCAACATATAACCTATCAGGAACGTACCTCAAAACGTCTTCCCTAATATGGTTAATTATACTACCTAACATATAACTCATAAGGACAGATAGTCATCTGTAGACTTCCTTACTTGGAGTTAATAGTTAACCCTTATCATAAATATAGGACCGTACATTTGTACGTCTTCCTAAAGTTAACCTCTTGCTACAGTGACTGTCAAAAGTAATTTGTAACATATATATATATATATATATATATATATATATATATATATATATATATATATATATATTGGCATATATAATTGGGAGATTGTAGGCACGAATCGATCAGAACAGTAACTCAGGAGAGACTGGAACTTTTATATCATTCACCAGGCCCTTATTACTGATTATTATCGTTTAACCTCACCTACACAAAGAGTATTCCAGCGAGCTTTTACAAAACCCTTTTCTGTTTAACACTACACCACGCAAACACACTCTACTTCATTCCAATACACCAACATTTAAATACATGACGAGTCAAAAGCCAGGCTCAGAGTCCTTAGGTGGGGAGGCGGTTGGCCGGTGGGGGGGTTCTAACGAAATGTCTTAAAACTCCTCCTATTAACATTTGCAATATTTGCGGCCTCTCTTATAACTTTCCCTCTGCTGAACACCACCTATCCTCCAACAAACCTGATCTTCTTTTCCTCATCGAGACTCAGGTGTCTGAAGCAAATTTTCTGTGTCCTACTTTCTCTATGCTAGTTTCCAACCCAAAGCTGGATGTTGTGTATACAGTATATGCACAACAAACTCCTTTGTTCTTGTGTTTCCGACTTAAACTCTTCTGAATTTCAACTCTCTGGCTCAAACTTTCCTGTCGCACTCAAGCTAAATATTTATGTGTTGTGTATCTCTCTACTAACTCTACTGATTATTTCAAATTCTGCAACTCTCTGAATTTATAGTAGAACACATATTAACCCTTTCACGCACATATGACGCAGAGATTGCCAGAATAGCAATAAGAAAAAGAGTTTTCTCACTCTTATAATTACCTCTCCAAAATTAGTTTTCTACCCACAGCTAACTCAAAGACAACTGCAGAGGTTGAAGTAACCAAAGTAAAGGTTTCTAAATACCCCTGATGGTAACAAAGGCTTTAAAGTATCCCTAATAGGCTCAAAATCGCGTCATATGTCGGAGAGGATTAATAACCTCTCCTTTCTAAAAACAAAAAAAATTATCTTAGAGGATTTCAATGTTCACCACCACCAATAGCTTTCCTCTCATTTCACTGAATGACCTGGTGAACAGGCCTGCATCTTGTCTATCCTAAATGATCAGGAGCAGTAAGTTCAGCACCTAACTTGTATCCATGAACACCATTGAGATCAGTCCATCATCCTTAACTAATTTCTAACCTCTAAGCTTTCTGCTTTCTCTCCGTTGGGCTGCTCGTATCATATCGTGTTATATGTTACCTGTTATATCACTACAACCTTAATTCTGTTACCTGTTCTATCACTCCAGTGTGTTCATCTGATCCTACCAAACGGCGGCACTTGTGCCATTTGGTGCTGCAGACTGGGAGGCTCTTCACGCCTTTAATTTCCCATGGAATGATTTTTGCTTCCATGGCGGGGGACACTCGAAGTGTGCCAAATGCATTACCGAGGTAATATTCTTGGGGGTGGAGGCACACATTCTATTTTCGTTCTCTCAGTCTAATGCAAACAAAATATTGGTTTACTCAAGTTTGTTTTACTGCTGTCTGCAATAAAGAGGAAACATTTATTTACCTCAATTTCGAGAAGCTCGTACTCGTTATGTTTCTGCCTAGAATCAGGCCAAATCTGTTCTTTGACTTGCCAAAATATCTTTCGTCAACCACAAATGTATTGAATTGTTTAACTTAAGCTCTTCTCAGTCTTCCTGATATCTAGCCAGAAACCTCTCCAATCACATTAATTCCTCCTCTTTCCCACGCTGTCCATCATGATTGGATGATTCTGAGGATATACCTCCCTCTCCACCCTGCACTCTCGTGCTTATGCCTAATGTCTTAAACTCTTCTAAGGATGTACTTTCTGGTCTCTCTGGGTTTAATACCAATAGGTTGTATGGGCCACCATATGGTGCTTCTCATGTTGTAGTCAATAACTGTTCTTCCTTGCTGACTCCCTGCATAGGAAAACTTGTCTGTCTCTGTCTTCCTTCTACTTGCTGGATGTATATTTTCATTCAACCTGTCCCATATAAGGGGAACTGCTTTTAGCCCTCAAACTATTGTTCAATTGTTCTCATATCTTGTAACTCTAAAGTTTTTTAATTTATTCATAATTTAAGATTTCTTAAGCATTCGTCTTCAGATAACACACTTTCAGCTCACCAGTATGGTTTCCTTAAATGCTGTTCTACTGATGATCTCCTTTCTTATCTGACAACTCTTGGTCATCCTCCTTTCCGGACTTTGGTGACACTCTTTCTATTGTGTAGTGCTAGAAATTTGTAAAGCCTTTTGATAGAGTCTGGCACAAATTCCTAGTTTCTAAACTACCAACCTTCGGTTGGTATAATATCTTATCTTCAGTTTCCTTTCTGATTATTACGTTGCTGCATTTGTGGAGGGCCATTGCTCACTTCCTCAATTTATCAACTCTGGTTCTCCTCAGGGTTCTATCCTATCTCCACTTTCATTTCTAATATTTCTTAGTGATTTTCTCAACTGTACCTCTAGTCCTATTTACTCATATGCCGATAACTCTAAATTACACTATTTAACTAGCTTTCCAAAACGACCATACATACAGTTAATTCAAAACTCGAGTGATGAAGCCATAGCTCACTTATCTTCTGATCTTTCAGCTATTTCTGATTGGGGCCGAATTAGGTGTGCTCAATCGTCTTGTTAACCCCGCACAACTTAGTGCATTGTATAGGGGTACTGTGCGACCATGTCTCAAGTACTGTTCACATGTGTGGGGAGATTCAACACATACCCCTTTTCTAAAAGGGTAGTGTCAAAAACATTTTGTCTTATTAACTTACATCCTCTCACTAATTGTTTGCAATCTCTTTCTACACATTGCAGTGTTGTATCTTTTCAACATTGCTACCACTAGTACAATTATCAGTGTTCTTCAGAGCTTTTTCAATGTATACTTCCTCCCACACAGAGCCTAGGTGGCACTCGCCTTTCAACACATTCCCACCCTTATTATCTTCAACTCTCTAACCCAAGAATGAACCAATTTTCCCAGTCTTTCTTTCACTCAACAAGTAAACTCTGGAACTCTCTCCCTCAATTTATCTTTCCCTCATCCAATGACTTAAACTGCTTCTAGCTCAGTGTGCCAAAACATTATGATGCTAACGTACCCTGAATTTGGCTCCTTATTACTCTTTCATTTGGGCAGGACACTTGTTACAGGCAGTTATGTCTTTTGTCTTCTTCATACACATAGGAAGAATAATGTAATAGAGCTACAAAATATTGCCTGAAAGTTACTGCTCGAAATTTACCGGAACAATTACTAATGTGTTCTATTTTAGCACTATCAATCACATAACAACAGATTTTTTGTTCATATATCTATCTATCTATTGCCTGACGCCGTGATCCCTGAAGGGGTGGACACGAACGGACCGCCCTCATGCACTTCTGTCCCCAGTCAGTCGACGCCCCTCCTCCCAACCAGCACCGCCTTCATCCACATATTTCCTCACTCCATCCTTCCACCTCTCTCTCGGTTCAACTCTCCCTCTCTGCCCTTCCACCTAGCTCTCGTACACCCTCTTAGTCATTCTTTCGTTTCCCATACGTTCCATAATGGCCGAGCCATCTCAAGGTGTTCCGTTTCACATTTTCCAGCACATCTACCTCTACACCACACCTCCTTCTTACTTCCTCATTCGTCTGTCTATCCCTCCATGTAACTCCGCACGCACTTCTTAAGTAATTAATTTCCACCCCTCTCACTCTTGGTCAGAGTCTCTCCACCAACGTCCATGCTTAGCTTCCGTAAGTTAGTGTCGGATTACCACACTGTCATGCAAGGACTTCTTCACTTCCATACTGACCACCCTATTTCTTGTTACTGCTTTCAGCGTTCCTACAACCCTCTTCCCCTATTGCACCCTCTCTCACACTTTTTCATCCATAGTCCCATCTTTACTCAACACACTGCCCAGATACTTAAATAAGCTGACAATCTCCATAGCCTGACCGTTCAACTTCACCTCACACTCTGTGGCTTCACCCCTTTCGAAGACCATAACATTGCTCTTCCCCGCATTTACCTTCAGATTCCGTTTTTCGCTCACTGTTCCAAACATATTTACCAGACCCTGCAACTCCCATTCATTATCGCTCATCAGAACTGTAAACAGCAGTACAGCAAGCTTCCACTAATTTCCCTCCCTTATCAGCAATACACTAACATTCACTGTTCTTCCTTGTATTTCTTTCATGAATCCATCCATGTATACAGTAAACAACCACGGGACACCACACACCCCTGTTTCAACCCAACATTCAGGTCAAAGAACTCGCTCTGCTCATTCTCCATGTATACTGCCGCCTTTAATACAGTAGTAATACTAATAATAATATTAGACAGGTTACTTTATATTTCCTTGTTTATATATTCGTGAATTCGTTAATTCGTTAATCCGGAGATATATTCAATCATTCAGAAGACAAAGCCAGGAAGTCTTACTCCAGAATGCGAGTGAAGCAACGAGAGTTGCAACCGGCTGTCTCACTGTCTCAACTCGCAGTCTCGGACAACTCTCTTTCAAACGCCTCTTGTTGAGCTTATCACTCACTTGTTTGTCATAAGCGCCACTTCTTTCTAATTCAATCAACTAATGCTTAAAGAAAATTAATTTAAACATTTTAAGTTATCATACAACTGGAAAAATATTAATCAAGGCTAAACGCAATGAAAATAAAACTCCAGAATATTCAGATCGTACATACAATGCAGTAGGTCCATGACCCTTAAAGATGGGGATTTATTTGTGTTTAAATAAATATAATATCAATAATCACACTAAATCCTATTTTTGTATTTGATTCTATGTACAGCTTCATGCGCTTGTGGAAAAATAAATTATGACAGGTCCTCACTAAATAGATGAGTAAAGAATGGAAAATCCTAATATGAAGGAAAGGTTTGTTCAATAATATTGATGTATAAAGTCATTAAGTGAAAATATAATCTATATTAGAATCTTCGAATTTACGAGTTAGTTAGTTAGTTAAAATAGGACTTCAGAGGCTATCAACCCTATTTGATTATGAAGCCAGCACACTGCAAGTCAAGAATAACGTCAAGACTGGAGCCTCTCTGCAAGAACTCCAGTCCCTTCGAATTTAAGAGGATTCAGAGCAAATTTAAAATAATTTGAGCTGCTCCGTTAAATAAAAATGCTGGTCAAATAGGATAGCTTACCATTACTCTGCATGATTATAAGACAGAAGAAGCATATTTACCCTGCTCGTTGTGCAGCCAGTGATGGGTATATTTTAATGCGAGTTAGTGAGTGTGTGCTTGGGGAGGGATTTGTCTGTCTGTCTGTTCCGTCTATGGTCTGTCCAGTACTGTACATCTTTGTGTGATTCTTTGTCTGTGTGTTTGTATGTGCGACATTATTTGTATATACGCGCATGTATGAGTGTGGATGAGTGTTTTGTGTTTATGTCTGCCAGTCCTCAAGATGTCTTAAAAACATCGGAACAGAATTGCACTGAACTTCCTTCCTACTGGACCTTGATACTTATGGTGGGGTCACACATTCACGTATATTGCTCCCGTCCGGCGTATCGCCAATTTATGTAAAGACGCGAGTAGTTTCTGCCGTTGAACGCCCGTTCTTCCACGTCTATTGCACTTCCCGACAGACGTAGCGTAACGGGGCCAGTGTTACGTCAGACGTAATGGAGTCGTATTGAACTATGTACGTGTTTGCGACGTGCGTAAGCATAGCCTCGTTCGACCTCATGGGCTGCACGATTTGCGGGAACACAGGCCACGCCCATGCCACGCCCCCTCAAGACCGGCGTAGCTGAGGCCGCACGTCTTGGGATTTGTTAGGTCGTACCTGGACCGGTTCTGGCCAATCGTAGGCACACCCCGTCTGACCAAACACAGACAAAGACAGTCTTTGTCAACCACGTAGGTCTGGGTTGGAATCTGGGAACTACAAAAGGGCAGGAATGGCCACACCATTCCCATTCCCAGTCCTTCATCGGCACCATGAACAACATCGAGGAATTCATCCTGGAGGAGTAACATCGAGGAATTCATCCTGGAGGAGTAACCCGCTGAGTGCCAGCCAATTTTGACGGTGTGCTTCTGCCAGTGACAGATTTTTTTTTGTTTTTTTTGGCTAAATCTATTAAGTTGGGAGAGAAATGGTAAAAAAAACACTCCCCTCGCCAGAAATCAGGTCCCCAATGGTCCCGAAAGTAGCTGAAAAGACACTATAGACTACAGAGACTTTTATGGTATCGGAATGTATGGGTGGGAGGGTGGTGGGAGGGTGGTTTTGGGGTTGGTTGGGGGAAGGTAGAAGGGTAATTGACTTGTGTTACACATATGAAGCCGATTGGTGAGGTAGTTTCGCCACCACGGATTTTCCTTTTTTTCCTTTTCTTCGTACGGATACGCTAGAAGTGGGTGGTGGGAGGAGGTTGGGGGTGTGGTGGGGGGAAGGCAGAAGGGTAAGAGACTTGTCACACAAATATGGAACCGATTGGTGCAGTCGTTTCGCCGCCACAGATTTTCCTGTTTTTTCCTTCTGACGGGACCGACAGTCAGCGAGTGGGTGGGAGCAGGGATTTGGGATTTTTGTGGTGGGTAGCCTAAAGGGTAAGGTACATATGGTAAAAATATGAAAGCCATAGGTGCAGTCGTTTCGCTGCTACGATTTGTTTTCGGCAGGGTGCAGAGGGTGGCAGGGTTGGCTTGTTGGTTGCTGCTCCGGTGTGGTGAGAGGTGTGACTGGAGGGTCCCTCGCTGGTCCCGTTGTCCCCTCGTACAACGGTGCCGCGTCTTCCCGCCAACCCGCAGTGCGGCGGTTCTGCCAGATGCGGCCTAACTAACGTATACTTCCACGTTCGACTGGAACTTTCTACGATTTGACGAGAGCAGCTCTCGTCTGACGGGGTAGCTGCTACGTCTGACGAGGCTGCTCTGGTCAGACGGCCGTGGTGGCCAGGTCGGTCGTAAGTGTTCCCGTCTTTTGACATACGTGAGGGCGAGCCACGTTCTTGATTCAACTCGAATCAACAACCGCGCAGCCTTGGCCGCACCCACAACATTCCCGACCCACGTGGGCTACTCGTTTCTACTCGCGCCATGCGTGAGTACCCCCCCGACTGGCCGTAATTTCATTTACGTTTTGCGTATTATGCCATTACGTTTTACGTAATCGGTTGCCAACTACCAATATACCTTCGTTTACAACTGACGGGAGCAATATACGTGAATGTGTGACCCCACCATTAGCCAACCTGCAAGTTTATCCGACCATTGATTTATAATGAATGATCTGCGTCCCAACTCCGCGTATTATGTTCCAACGGGTAGGCTATAGAGAGAAATTCCATCCTCATCTTTCTATTGCCAGGCGACTTGATCCCCGAGGAGGTGGCCAGGAATAAATTGCCTCCATAATCTGATTATATTTGTTTATGTGTATGAAGGAGACACAATGCAGACTGCTTATAACGAGTGTCTCCCCCAAAGCCAAAGAAGTGACAGAGAGCCAAATTCAAGGGACGCTGGAGTCAAAATGCCTGGACACACAGTCTAAGTCATAGGATGAAAGAAAGATTGATTGAGGGAGAGAGTTCCATAGTTCACTTGTTGAGTAGAAGAAAGACTGAATAATTGTGCCAATTCATGTGTTTGACAGCTGTACAGAATTGGAGTAGGACTGTGTTGAAAAGCGGGTGCCTCGCACACTGATTGTTATGGCAATTGCGATAGAAGAGTGAAAGAGATGCAACATTGCGGTGTGTAGAAAGAGGTTTTAGGGGACTAGTAAGAGAAGGTGAATTGATGAGGCGAAATTCTTTTGACTCAACTCTTTCGAGAAGTGTTATGGGTGGACCACAGCCAGGAACGGAAACAGTACCTTTTGCTCTACCCTTCCGGCGTCGTGCAGAATAATAGAAAGAGAAGTTTGGCTGTTAAACAGGTATAAAATAAAGGGTCTCGTTAAAAGTGATGGCAGCTCCTGCAATGTTAGGGTGCTGGATTTTGTCCACTACTGCCTTTGTCCCTTAGAACCCCAACAGTGATAAATCCAGGGAAGGGGAAAGGGAGAGCCTAATGTCCTCTACTCTTGACCAGCTGTTAAACAATTACTATTTTCTGTTTTTGTCAAAAATCGAGCTCAGATCCTGTGTCTTCCTTCAATATGTTCAAATTTAACTATCTCCCAAGTCAAACAACAAAACTACTTGACACATGTACATAAAGCCATTACTCCCTCCATCAAACATAATTTACAGATACTGGTTGACCCTATAATTGGGCTTTGGTACTAAACCCCTAGCATTAAACATTGTATTATCTCTAAAGGGCATGTACCGAAATATAGGGATATTGGTGGTTATCAATCTATCTTTGGTAAATTGGACTACCCATTTCAACCACTCAGCATAATTTAAGTGTCAGATTCAGAATTATCTTAGCGCAATGAGACCAGAGCATTCGACTCAATTCAACTGGATCGCTCAGCTCATTTCATCTGGTCTGCTATTTCCAATTCGACCTCTTCTTGGCCCAATTCGACCACCACTTGGACAAATTCGACAGCTCATTTCATTATAGGCATTCAACTCAATTGATCACTCAGCTCAATGTGGCAGCTCATCTAAATTCGACTGCCTAAGCCCAATTCTACTGCCTTGGAGCAATTTCACCACTCGACACAATTTGACCAGTCACGCTAATCTAACACTGACGCAATGGATATAATTGTGCTATATTAGGGTTAATTCATGCACTCCTAAATGATTGAGCAAGTGTCTGCATGATATGAAATGTATTTAGCCAAAAACTAAAAGAAAATAACTTCAAAATGACACCAGAACGAGGTTCGTAGCGTGTAGGGTTAATCCACAGTGCTACCATAGACATTCGCTAATTTGAGCGAATATCGCTAATGTCGCGCTACATTTGCCTTTGGCAGTGCTGCAGAGTCTAGTGGAATGTAGGTTCATACTCCTGAGTGTCCCGGCCGCCTGGCTGGAGAGTGGACGGGGCCTGTCGCGCTACCGATCACTCGCACTCATCTGCACAGGCTTCAAAGCCTGTAAATTGCGATAAATTCCCATGTGCGTCCGGAACGTCTCCTGCAGTCAGTGGGTTAAACACTCAGCCCAATTTGACTGTTCAGCCCAATTATACTGGCAAGCCCAAATCAACAACTAGACTCAATTAACAACTCGGCTCAATGTGATTCTTAACCTAGTACGACCTTTCAATCCAATTCAACTACTGCTAAATTGGACCATTATTCAACCACTAGGCATAGTTCTACAGGTCAGAAGGCAGATTTGCCTTTAGTCTCCTTCATTCACATACAAAAGGAAAACAATAAACTTACGTCGTACACTAGACTCTCTGGAACTACGTACAAGGCACAACATGTATTATAGATTCAGTTTCAAATGTGCTTAATGGGAGTTTGTGAACAACTTACATAATTCGAATTGTCGTGGTGTAGTGGATTAAAAGTTTGGACACTCGTTCTGAATGTCGGAGGTTCGAGTCCGGCTGGGAGTATATAAATATTTATTAGCTCACTGTTGTGATTTTAGGCTATAGTTATTTTCAAAAATCCCATGGGTACGTTTCCAAATACAATGAAATACGTTGTGAGCTGGATGAGCTGGATGTGCGTGTTCATTGTGTTAATAGGGCGTAGTGTGTATTTGAACCTTTGATGTATGCTTTTCAAACTTTGTGTTTTTAATGTTAAATTAATTCTAGAAAGGGCATAAAATATGGGTAGTGCGCTATTTTAGCTGTTTATATAGAATCACAGAGAACTCAGATATAAACTGTGATAAACCGAAGAATTATGCTAAAGCTGTACATTCATTATAACACAATATACTTTATATAGTTATATATAGTTAGATTATTATAAAAAACATGTAAAAGACAGAATTGTGGGCAACTATACAAATGCCAAGTTATGACCCTGGGACAATTTTTTTAGTCTGAAAGTCTGTGCATGAATTTATACATTTTTAATAATATTGGGTAACACCATTTAATCTCAAAATGATGTATGTACATTAACTTCTTATCGTGGTTAAATAAAGTGAGTTTCCCATCTTATTTGTCCCAAGTTCATACTTTGGAAATTGCACACAACAGGCTTTTTGTCCTATCATTTGAAGCAGAATCAGACATGTGGTTATTCCCACCAATAGCTATTGGCATGTCTGATTAGGTAGCAATTTATTAAAATATGTATCATAATTGTTGCCACCTAAAGTAATTACCCTATTTGCAAATATTACGAAAGAGCTCTGAACTGCTTCCAAATATAGAGAAGGCTCCTAAATTACTGTAAACCCTTTTGTACCGGCAAAGTCTTTTTAATTATATTCTAGCTATACTTAGACAAGTTTGTGCAGTTTAATTAAGAAGGATCTGTGGTAGTGAAAAGAGTTAAGTAAGATAGTTCGACGCCTCCTAATTGTTGGAGGCCCTATTTAAACTGCATGAAATCGCCTAATAGTAGCCAGAATGAAATTGAAAATACGTCACCGGTACAGAAGGGGTAAAGAGCGTTGTATAACATCACGCATACTGTATATATAATTATACATCATATACAGATACCAAATACAACAGTGAAAAGGAACACAAACAATAAGTAACATGAGATAAGATAATAAAAGGAATGCAAGCAATAAGTAACAGGAGATAAGATAATAAAAGGAACACAAGCAATAAGTAACAGGAGATAAGATGATAAAAGGAACACAAACAATAAGTAACAGGAGATAATATAATAAAAGGAACACAAACAATAAGTAACAGGAGATAAGATAATAAAAGGAACACAAACAATAAGTAACAGGAGATAAGATAATAAAAGGAACACAAACAATAAGTAACAGGAGATAAGATAATAAAAGGAACACAAACAATAAGTAACATGAGATAAGATAATAAAAGGAATGCAAGCAATAAGTAACAGGAGATAAGATGATAAAAGGAACACAAACAATAAGTAACAGATAAAATAATAAAAGGAACACAAACAATAAGTAACAAGAGATAATATAATAAAAGGAACACAAACAATAAGTAACAGGAGATAAGATAATAAAAGGAACACAAACAATACGTAACAGGAGATAAGATAATAAAAGAAACACAAACAATAAGTAACAGGAGATAAGATAATAAAAGGAACACAAACAATAAGTAACAAGAGATAATATAACAAAAGGAACACAAACAATAAGTAACAGGAGATAAGATAATAAAAGGAACACAAACAATAAGTAACATAAGATAATAAAAGGAACACAAACAATAAGTAACATAAGATAATAAAAGGAACACAAACAATAAGTAACATGAGATAAGATAATAAAAGGAACACAAACAATAAGTAACAAGAGATAAGATGATAAAAGGAACACAAACAATAAGTAACAAGAGATAAGATAATAAAAGGAACACAAACAATAAGTAACAAGAGATTAGATAATAAAAGGAACACAAACAATAAGTAACAAGAGATTAGATAATAAAAGGAACACAAACAATAAGTAACATGAGATAAGATAATAAAAGGAACACAAACAATAAGTAACATACATACATACAAGTTTAAAGACCGTTTGTCCACAGAAGCTGTGGTTACAGTCTCACATCCTAAATGGCAGCTTTCCAGGCGGTCCTGTCAAGGGCCGCCTGTGTTGTCAAGTTCTTTATTTTGAGATTGGACCGGAGTACCCGAGTCCACGTCATTCTAGGTCCACCCCTACGCACAGCTCCCCCCAAGTTCACAGTCCGGCATTTCTTCACCCAGTTCTGATCATCCATTCTCTCCACATGTCCAAACCAACCAAGTCGGCTTGTACGCATCACTTCACTGATACTCCTAATGTCCAGACGCCTTCTCAATTCCTCACTCGATACCCTGTCCCTAAGAATAACCGCACACATCTATCTCCCCATTCTCTTCTCATTCCGTTCCAAGCTATTGACATCCTCCGCTTTAACCGGCCACGTCTCAGAGGCATAGGTCATCGCGCTCCTAACACACGAGGTATACACCTTCCCTTTAAGGTGGGGTGGGAACCCTCTCATGGTCAGGAGTGGCAACAGCTCTCTAAACTTTCCCCAGCCACTTCTGACTCTAGCAATGGAGCTAGCTTCAGCGCCACCTCCAGCGGAAACTGTATCACCCAGGTAACAGAACTTTTTCACACACTCCAGCGTTACACTGTCGAAATCAACTGACAGGCGGGTCATTTAATACAAGATCTCCATTGCACACTGCACATTCAAAGTCTATGATTCTTGTCAAAGGTCCTCTAGCTCCACTACATCTCTTGTGTACCCAGTCACTACAGACACAACATTGAATTGAATTACATCCCACCCCCTTCCCACATACTGCGCATGGATAGTCGCCGCTTCTTTCATAGCTCCACGCCCTACTCCACTAATCATGACCTTTGTTTTATCTATGTTAACTCTGAGACCCATATTTGCCATACCTTCCCTCCATCTTTTGAACTTCGCCTCTGCTTCCTGCGAACTATCTGCGATAAGAACTAGATCATCTGCATATAACATCTCCCATGGGAGTCCTGTCCTAAATTCCCTTGACAGAGCCTCCAAGACTAAAACAAACAATAATGGGCTCAGAACTGAGCCTTGGTGAACTCCAACTTTCACTGGGAATTCTTCACTCAGGCCCCCGCTTACTCTAACTGCTGCCCGTGACCCCTCATACATTCTCATTATCACACGCACCAAGCACTCTTCTACTCCAAGTTTTCTCATAGCCCACTGCACTACCTCCCTGGGCACCCGGTCGAAGGCCTTCTCCAGATCTACAAAAGCTAGGTAAAACTCCGTTTTTCTCTAGGTACCTCTCTTGCATTTGCCTAAGAGTGAAGATAGCATCAGTTGTGCCACGTCCCGGCATAAATCCAAACTGCATGTCGCTGAGAGCAACACTTTCCCTGATCATGCATTCAAAGACCCTTTCGCTGATTTCATGACTTGATCGAGCATTTTCAAACCCCGATAATTTCCCCTGTCTAAGGAGTCACCCTTGCCATTATATATGTTTACTATAACACTTTCCTACCAAGCATAGGGAATTTTGTCCTCCTTTATGATAGCATTAATCAACTCTGTGACCAATTTTAACCCAGTATCTCCAGCTGCTTTTAGCATCTCAGCGACAATGCCGGAGCTCCCAGCGGCTTTTCCCGACTTCATTTTTCCTATAGCACTTTTAACGGCGTCGTACCCTATCAAAGGCGGAGGGCCTTGTACTGGGACTACAGTGCTGAGATGTTCCCTGTTCCATTAAAACTCCACATTAAGCAGTCTTTCATATTGCTCCTTCCACACCTTTCTGATTTATTTTTCTGTGTAAACAGTCGTGCCAATGTCATTATTTATACATCTTACACCCACGACGTCCTGGCTACTGTCCCTTACATTCTTGGCTAATTTATAAACTCCATTGGTATTATTAGTGCTGCAAACTTGTTCTATTACGCTATCCTGTATGGTTTTCTTTGCCCTGTAGACCTCTCTTCTAGCATTTCGTTTGGTGGACAGGTATTCTTCCTTGCTGCCACCTTCCTTCCATACTTTGAAACATCTCTTCTTCTCTCTGACTGCCGCTTCGACATCATTGTTCCACCACCAGGAGAACTTATGTCTAGGTGGCCCCTTTGTTTTGCCACAGACTTTGTCTGTGGTATCGAGGAGGCTGCACTCTATAAAGTTCCATTTGCTATCAACATCTGGCCTAACGCCCATTCTCCTTTCGATTTCCATCATTTCGTTGTGGAATCTGTCTCTGTACTACTCTTTTTCCAACAACCATACTTTCCTTTTTGGCAAATGGACTTTCTTTCTAACAGGAACTCTACCTAGGCACATATCACATACTAGAAGCTTGTGTACGGGGATGCATTCTTCACCTGGTATGATCTTAACGTCTCTAACCCACTTTCTGTCAGATTTGCTGATAAGGAAGTAGTCTATCTGGCTACTGGAGCCACCTGATTCATATGTTATCAGATGGCTCATCCTCTTCCTAAACATAGTATTAGACACCACCAGTAACAGGAGATAAGATAATAAAAGGAACACAAACAATAAGTGACAGGAGATAAGATAATAAAAGGAACACAAACAATAAGTAGCAGGAGATAAGATGATAAAAGGAACACAAACAATAAGTAACAGGGAGATGAGAAAGTTTGGGCCTTTTCTTCACCAAGCCAAGGACAAAACATGCCAGGTCATTATATAATTTAACTCCTACCACTCCCGGTATAGGTGGAAAAAATGTATTGGTTCTGATCCTGCCTTCAAGTCATTTTGGTTTCGCGTTTGAAGTTTTCTGCAGAAAAGGATTCTTGAATTTCTGGGTTATCAATATGAAGGGAAATCATTTATCTCGAATATTCCATACGGCAGAAGAAAAACATAATACATTCAATTTTGTTTTTCCATTGAATTTTAAAGACTTTCCCTCGTTTATGAAAGCTTATATCTATCTGCGAAGTGATCTTACTTAAACGTACTCAAGGCAAAAATCCGTTACATCACTTTTTTTCTCAAACATAAATGAACTCAAATTATGTAGTCCAAGATATTTTGGGGAACTAGTCATTCTTACATCTCATTCTCACGTCATCCACTGTAATCATATCCAATACAAAGACAATATTAGATAATCTAAATAACCACATTTACCCATATATAGCTTAAGATAGGTTATGATTTGGTAGGTGATTTTAGGCATAGATTTTATAATGTACAATATTACTAAGTAGCGATTGGATGGGTAGTAGGATGTCTACATCCTCTCAAATACCCCTAGTCTTCCTTTCAAATATGATATTCCAGGAAAAATTGCCAATATTATCCCAGAGCAAATATAATCGAGTTAAGAAATTGTATCAAGTAAAACACATTTGTATACTTACTAAACACAACACAGAATAATATATATAGACTCAGTTTGAAAACTGAATTAAAAAAACAAAGATCTGATGCATTTGGGAAAATATATCATATATTATATTGCTTATGTGCCATGCACATCAAATAAAAATAATTTTATTTGCAGTCATTACATCACTTTTCTGATAAATTATATCTTCTGAAAATCTTACGGTAGCGTTATTAATACGCATCTGTTTAACATAATTTGAAGTCAATTATATATTTTGAGAAAGCCATATACTATTTTGAGATATTTGAAAACGGCTTGGCATGGGAATACTCAATTTATTATTTATGAAAGCAGAACACATGGAGAGCGTTAATTTCGTGGATATGATTACAGAAATATCAGTTGGCGAAGCATGTTTTTAGCATGCTGAGGAGGCTGATGGTTGTCAACACCTTCTTCTGGCACAGAATGATCCATAGATACACATGGAGAGTAGAAAAGAGAACGGATAGAGAGGTTGAGGACCGTAAGACCTTGAATGATGAGATGTGTATTGATGAGCGAATGAGGAAAGCATAGTTACACTGTGAATAGAGAAGTTGGAAGGGGTATGTCTGATCACTATGTTGTGGTAGCAAAATTAAGAGTGCAGAACAAATGGATGAGGAGAGGTAGAGTAAGGAAAAATGGAAGAGGAGCAAATATGAGGGTGGAAAGGTTCTAGGAGGGGGAATTAGGGAGAAATATAAGAGAGTAGCAAAAAGACGACTAGGTAGGATCAACTTGGAGCATATGGGAGAAATCAAAGAGGTGAGCCCAGTGCTTAAGGATGAGATATGTCCAGCATGTGAGGAGGTATGTGGGGTTAGGAGAAGGGGGAAAGTAGGGAAAGAATAGCATGGTGGAATGAAGAGGTGAAAGAAGCAGTTGAAGTGAAGAGGAAAGCAAACAGAGAGTGGTTGGGCAATAGAGGTTTTGAAGGTTTGGAGAGGCAAATATGAGAAAGTTGGGAAAAATTATAGTAGTGAAGAGAATAGTGAGAGGAGGTAGTGATTCAATGGATCTGGAAATGTGTAGACTAGCATGGGAGAAGGAAAACGTGCCAGGAGACTGGACATCAGATATAATAGTCCTCTTATATAAGGGGACAGGAGAGTATGTAGTAACTACAGGGGAATATGCCTTTATGCATAGTAGGGAAAATAATACTAAATGGTAGTGATTAAAATGGTGAAAGAGATAACAGAGCAATGGGTTTGTGAGGAGCATGGTGGGTTTACGAAAGGAAGAGGTGTAGATCAGATTTCCTTGAGGTGCAAAGCAGAGAAGGGAAGGAAGTTATATGCTACCTTCATGGACTTGGAAAAACCCTGTGACAGAATTGACAGGAAAGGTCTATGGAAAGTATTGAAAAGTTGCTGAAAGTGGTAAAGAACATTAAAATAATGGGATTACCACAGTTACCCGCAAGCGGAGAAAGGAGAATGTCGGAAGGACCAAGGACAAAGGAAGCGGGAAGACAAAAGGAGAGAGGAGAGACAGAAGTAAAACAAACGAAGGAAGCAGATAAAGGAAACATAGGAAAGACAAACTCCAGACACTACATTCCAGACCCCAGGAATAACAACGGAGGAAACTATCTGAATAAGAAGGAAAAGAAAAGGGAAGCCGAGAAGGAAAGGAAGACAGGAAATAAACATCAGAAGAAAGAAAGCAAGGAACAAGAACGAGATGGCTACCACCAGAGAAGACGACCTCCGGTCACCAGTAGAGGAGAAACTAACCTAGAAAAAGGCACACCAGCACCAACCAACACAACACAACAAAGGATATTCGCCTTACCACTTATTCCGAAATTACCTCACACCAACAAGAAGACGGAAGATATAAAGAACAATAAAGGCGAGACGGCAAGGAAGAACAAGAAGATACCCGTGAAGACGTCTAGCTTTTGTGAAGACGTCTAACCATAAAAGCGGGAGGACCAAGGAAAGCACGTAGATGCCTACGGAGGAATACTTATGCAAATTCAACCCCAGTTTTCCAACCAGAATATCCGAGCCAACATCCCTACAAATACTACGGAAGCATCTAAAATTACCAATAAAGTCGAGAAGGTAAAGGGAAGCAAGAAGACATCTACGAAGACAAGTACCGACACCGACGAAGACATCTAAACACGGAGGAATAGCACACGTGAGAATACAGCCCCAGTTTTCCACCGAGAATATCCAAGTCAGCCTTTAAGCAAATACCACCAACACATCCATCACTTCCAACCATAGAGAAGCCCGAGTAGCCACCATTACATCAGGATGTCCTCCTACACCCGGAAAAACTATATAAATATCTTTCGATGCTCAACAGCGAGTAAAACGAAAGATCGTGTTCAGCCAGGAGGAGAAGGACTCCTATCCCTATCATCAGAGAAAAAACCCACGCCCCTGTTCCACGCAAAGATCAAAGCACTTGCCGTCCAGTACTTGCCGTCCTAAATTGACCCCGGACCACCCTTGTGACCTTTTGCCTCCCACACATCCACCCCGGGACATATCAGCAAATGTCATCACTATGATAGAGATAACTGAACAGAGTTAAGCAATTCTAGGGCTTCAGAGCACGCTGACATATTAGTGATTTGAAGTCCTAAAGTTAACCTCCCATTCAGTGGAATAAAAGGCATGCCTAATATCCCCAAAGTCTGAGGAGTTGCTACCTATTGAGGAATCTTTGTTGTTTACGTGTCATGACACAGTATCAACATCAACATCATTAATAGGCATACACCTTTAATAAAGGAAGTCTAAGCTCGAAGGACATGTCCCCAATTGACTCCTTTTATTAAAACTGTATTCCCCAACTACCAAAGGATACTTGGCATGCTAAGATTCTCTAAGTAGCTCAGGGCTTTGCGAGATACCGTAACAGGCACTCTACATATAGAAGTCCTCTTTACTTTTGTCCACTGACATGTTGGCTGGCAATCGTAAGCAAAAAGTTTAAACACCGCCCCGAGTTCTTTGAACATCTTATAAAGGTCAAAGGTAGTCAAGGACTTCATCAACGAGTAATATAACGATCAGGATAGTCAACATACTCACGGAAGTCCGATGAGGTGCCCAGTGTCATGATACCACGGAAACATATACAAGAATAAAAAAAAAAAAAAAAAAAAATTGTATTTGATAGTGACATATAACCTGAATGTAACGACGATAGTAGGGTTGGGTGGTGGCTGATAACGACTGTGTTTGATGGAAGAGCAATAATTGTTTGGTGGTTTCACAGGTACGGTACGATAGCCTTGTCCGTTTCCTAGTCATTCATGTGTGACTTTAACCTCATGGCACAGGGACAAAGTGGCTTAATTCTCCACTTTTGGTAATGCACAATATTGACGAAAATTAGGGGATGGTGTGAAACAAGCTGTGGCAAAATATCATACTGATCCAACTGTGTGTTAATAAGTTATTCTCAAAAAACGATGCCTCACGGCCTCTGAAACCAATAGTAGTAATCCAATGGTCCCAGGTTCAAATCCCGACATAGCAATGGAAAGATATTATTGGGATGGAATTTGTGCTGTACCTAGTATCAGTGCATTACCACAAAGCCCATCGAAACGCCAAAAAATACCCTCATTGTTCCTGATTAAATAGCTCTATATGAATATTAAATAGCTCTATATGAATATTAAATAGCTCTATATGAATATTCCCATATTCAAAATATGTTACAGGGGGGCAATGCCTAGTGAGTTAATTGCTCAATAGGTGATGTTCTGAGAGTGAGGATACGAGTCTAGGGGGTGAGGCAGTGAACCGCATATGGCGAAGCAGCTTCAGAGATGAGGCTTCTTTGAGTCGTTTGTGAGCAACTGGGCTCCGTTCATCTTGCGAAGGCAAGATGGTGGGGGCTAGTTGCAGCTCCAAATGCTTCACATGTCTCACTCCCTAAACTAGAACGAGACCTCACAGGCTTCACCGTTGAATGTACGGTTGAATGTACAGGCTCTCGGCCTATGCTCGAGAGGGATTAATTGGAATATAAGGGAAAAAAAAACTCTATAAAAATTATTTTGGCTACCATGTATCCTTCGTAAGCTTCATAAAATAATTTACATGTAGCTGAAAGAGCATAAGCAAAACGTCGCTGGTACAGAAGTGGTTAACCATAACAGTATACAATAAAATAATCTTTTATCTGTATTCAAGTTATTATTTGACTATTTGTTTTCAGCTTAGGAAGAGTCCAAGTGAGTTAAAGGACGAATTGAAAACACTTTGACCAATTAGATTCCAAAACGTAGTTTCAATACTAAGTGAAATGGCCTTAATTAAGCATGCCAGAATAAAATGTAAAAGGTGTCATTGCACTATAGGGGTTATTTGAAATATAGTTGGTAAGTTAGTACATTGAAATAGGAATTCATAGGCTATCAACCCTTCTGGATTATTAAGCCAGCACACTGTAAGTCAAGAATGGCGTAAGAACTGGAGCCCCTTTTCGGGAACTCCAGCCCCAACGTTGAAAAATAAAAGTTATGATTTGATTTAACCATCACAACTGAAGCACAACTCACTCACACTAATATATGTGTTTGGCAGATCCAGGCGTAAAAATATTTGGAAACCAATTTGTGGAAACGTCAAACCTGATGATGTTAGTGAGTTATCCGAACTACAAATTATGACAGTTGGTGAATTATGTTTGTAGTAACGTTTGTGCTGGTTTGGTGGTGAGAGAGAGAGAGAGAGAGAGAGAGAGAGAGAGAGAGAGAGAGAGAGAGAGAGAGAGAGAGAGAGAGAGAGAGAGAGAGAGAGAGAGAGAGAGAGAGAGAGAGAGAGAGAGAGAGAGAGAGAGAATTACAATAGAAAAACCTTGAATATAACAAAATTAACACCTTTACTTTAAGCTGCTCTGTCAACCTTCGGAGTAATTGGAGTATTTTTTTCCATCTGAAATATTGTTCTCTCTTTCGCTCAGATAAATAGACACACTTTTAATACATAGCATATCTTAAATAGCACATGTATAAATGTAAAACAACAACAACAACAACAACACGTACCTAGCCTTCGTAAATTCCCTAGCACGCCAGGAAGAACAACGGTAAACATTAATAGTAACTATAATTATAAAGAAGACATATTTACCCACCTGACATTCATAAACGCCTTGGTCTCGCTTCTGGACGTATTTGATGACCAGGGTCCAGGTCTCGTTACTGCCCGTCCTCGCCAGATCAAAGCGTTGGTCTCGACTGTACGTCCTTCTTCCAGAGGTCAGCAGCTGGAAGTCTCGACGCCGCACCCACGAAACCTGATGTGAGAGATACACAATTTATGACAGACAGTTACAATATAGATATAGTTGGAAAACTAACTGCAAAAGACAGTAAATTATAATTATCGAAAGCAGTATGAATATGAGGTTTTCGAATCTTCAATATGTCTTTAAATGGCAGTAGAAGATCTGTTAGTTATGCTGTTACCTGTACTGTATATAATAGCGATAAATGGTGCACTAAAGGAAATCATAGATTTCTTGGCTATAGCAGCAAGTTTAGGACGAGTGGGTATCATAGCCAAATGGCGGTTGCACAACATGATAATACAGATTATTTTACAACCCATAGCCTATCTAACAGAAGGTATACATACATACATACACATACATACATACAGTACACATAAATACATACACACACATAGATACTGCACATACACACATACATACATACACACATACATACATACACAAATTTAAAGACCGAGTGGTCCACACGAGGTACGCTTTCAGTTTCACATCCTAATGGCAGCATTACATGTAGCCCTAGTAAAGGTTTTTATTAATGAAATCAGATCGTATAACATCATCCAACATCTGTATAAGTCTACTTATACAGTATAGTGTAGCTGCATCCACGTTCACGAGTCTGCATCTTTTCACCCAATTTAGATCATCCATGCTCTTCACATGGCCATCCCATCCAAGCCTGCTTGTACGCATCTCTTTCGCTGATACTGTTCTTACCTAGCCGCCTCCTCGACTCCTCGCTTAGTAATTTATCTTGCAGTTTGGCACCACACAGCCATCTTACCATTCTCATTTGGTTTTATTCCTGGCTGTTGATATCATCCACTTTAACTGGTTATGTTTTTTTATCATAGGTCATTGGACTTCTAATACACTAAGAATATACCTTTCCCTCTAAGTTAAGTGGAAGTCTTTTCATGTCTAGAATTGGTAGCAGGTCTTGAACATTTCCCAACCACATCTAACTCAGACGATATTGGCCTCTTCGGCCCCATCATACGTAGAGATGGTATCTCCCAAGTAGTAAAACTTGTTCAAGCGACTGACACCTTAGATGTGCCTGTCATTATGCAAATGAGGGTTCCTGGACAACTAAACAAGTAAACTATATCAACCTGTAGATCTCAAATAACATCAATGAAACCAGTGCATCTTAAAGTCCTATCTTAATCTAACTAAAAGCAGTGATTTTCTTAGCAATTATTGAGAGCTATAAAGCCTACTGATTAAAATGGTCTACTACTTGAGATGTCCAGTCACCATAAATAAGAGAGTAAGAAACTACAAACAAATTATGGCACAATAGAAAGACTCAAAATTCCTTTAAAACATTCAACAAGAAAGTGCATCAATTCCGAGGAGAATCGCATCAATCTAACATTTCTAAGAGTGCACACACAGGAACAGTTAAGGGAATAGTGGCCGGTGTTTTGGTCTATTAATTTATGGATTATGGATTTCTTTAGTTTCCTCACCAGACCTCCATCAAGCTTAGAAAAACATCTCCTAAACCCCCCTTCAAGATAAGCTTGTTCATGTTTCGGTAGAAAAATGTCTCGGTTGAAGGCTGGTTACTATTAAAATTACAGACTCGCTATCGCTCACTAGGAAAAAATCGACACCTAAATGGCGCGAACGGTCTTAAAATTAACAACGAAATGGGGCGAAATGGTGAATGGAAACAACTGAGGATTGTCAAGACATAGTACTTCATCTTCAAATTACATTGTTCTTCATGTAGTTCATCGACAAACTATTGAATTTGTCGCCAAATGTTGGCTATGTGCAAACTATTTAGGAAAACAATACCTATGATGCCTCTCTCTCAATCCTCAATCATATCCAATACTCACTGCCACATACTATTATGCATGAGCAAATTATAATGGATTATCTTACCCCTTTCCATTAACTTTACTAGTGAAGAGTAAACTCCGAAAAAAACACACCATTAAACAAAACATAAACATATTAAAGTATTAAATAATGTTGTCATTCACAACCAACACTAGTTTAATGTTCATGTCTTGGCAACTACACAACACGTTAATAAATATATGGCATAAACGTCCCTATCCCCTTCTGTACCGGAAACGTCTTTTTTATGCAAGCTATATTTAGACGATGTTGTGCAGTTTAGGAACGAATTGTGGTAGCAAAAAGGGTTAAATGAAATAGGTCGAAGCCTGTTAACAGCTGGAGGCTCATTTTAAAAATAATACAGTCGTCTAATAGAAACCAGAATACAGTATAAAGGAGGGCTCCAGTACTGAACGGGCTATAGAAGTTTGAGGTCTCATTCCACGTAAGATCCCAGATCCATAGGACTTGGTACCCGAAGCCATGAATCCCAAACACTCTATGGGTCGGTCAAAACGGCAGTGCTAGATATTTAAAAAATTTATGGGAACACATATTCGAACACTTCATTAATATGATATGCATTCAGAACACATTCACATCATTAATTTAAGTATCAGTTTCGTTATTGTCTATAGGTTATATTATGCAAACTAATGTATCGTGTGAAGGTTTGGCAACAGCGATTTTTGTTTTCGGGCAATTTTGGAGGAATAGCATACGATGAGTAATAGCGCAGGCATTGTAGTGTACATAATAGCGCAGGCATTGTAGTGTACATAATAGCGCAGGCATTGTAGTGTACATAATAGCGCAGGCATTGTAGTGTACATAATAGCGCAGCCATTGTAGTGTACATAATAGCGCAGGCATTGTAGTGTACATAATAGCGCAGGCATTGTAGTGTACATAATAGCGCAGGCATTGTAGTGTACATAATAGCGCAGGCATTGTAGTGTACATAATAGCGCAGGCATTGTAGTGTACATAATAGCTCAGGCATTGTAGTGTACATAATAGCGCAGGCATTGTAGTGTACATAATAGCGCAGGCATTGTAGTGTACACAATAGCGCAGGCATTGTAGTGTACACAATAGCGCAGGCATTGTAGTCTACACAATAGTGCAGGCATTGTAGTCTACACAATAGCGCAGGCATTGTAGTGTACACAATAGCGCAGGCATTGTAGTGTACACAATAGCGCAGGCATTGTAGTGTACACAATAGCGCAGGCATTGTAGTGTACACAATAGCGCAGGCATTGTAGTGTACACAATAGCGCAGGCATTGTAGTGTACACAATAGCGCAGGCATTGTAGTGTACACAATAGCGCAGGCATTGTAGTGTACACAATAGCGCAGGCATTGTAGTGTACACAATAGCGCAGGCATTGTAGTGTACACAATAGCGCAGGCATTGTAGTGTACACAATAGCGCAGGCATTGTAGTGTACACAATAGCGCAGGCATTGTAGTGTACACAATAGCGCAGGCATTGTAGTGTACACAATAGCGCAGGCATTGTAGTGTACACAATAGCGCAGGCATTGTAGTGTACACAATAGCGCAGGCATTGTAGTGTACACAATAGCGCAGGCATTGTAGTGTACATAATAGCGCAGGCATTGTAGTGTACATAATAGCGCAGGCATTGTAGTGTACATAATAGCGCAGGCATTGTAGTGTACATAATAGCGCAGGCATTGTAGTGTACATAATAGCGCAGGCATTGTAGTGTACATAATAGCGCAGGCATTGTAGTGTACATAATAGCGCAGGCATTGTAGTGTACATAATAGCGCAGGCATTGTAGTGTACATAATAGCGCAGGCATTGTAGTGTACATAATAGCGCAGGCATTGTAGTGTACATAATAGCGCAGGCATTGTAGTGTACATAATAGCGCAGGCATTGTAGTGTACATAATAGCGCAGGCATTGTAGTGTACATAATAGCTCAGGCATTGTAGTGTACATAATAGCGCAGGCATTGTAGTGTACATAATAGCGCAGGCATTGTAGTGTACATAATAGCGCAGGCATTGTAGTGTACATAATAGCGCAGGCATTGTAGTGTACATAATAGCGCAGGCATTGTAGTGTACATAATAGCGCAGGCATTGTAGTGTACATAATAGCGCAGGCATTGTAGTGTACATAATAGCGCAGGCATTGTAGTGTACATAACAGCGCAGGCATTGTAGTGTACATAATAGCGCAGGCATTGTAGAGTACATAATAGCGCAGGCATTGTAGTGTACATAATAGCGCAGGCATTGTAGTGTACATAATAGCGCAGGCATTGTAGTGTACATAATAGCGCAGGCATTGTAGTGTACATAATAGCGCAGGCATTGTAGTGTACATAATAGCGCAGGCATTGTAGTGTACATAATAGCGCAGGCATTGTAGTGTACATAATAGCGCAGGCATTGTAGTGTACATAATAGCGCAGGCATTGTAGTGTACATAATAGCGCAGGCATTGTAGTGTACATAATAGCGCAGGCATTGTAGTGTACATAATAGCGCAGGCATTGTAGTGTACATAATAGCGCAGGCATTGTAGTGTACATAATAGCGCAGGCATTGTAGTGTACATAATAGCTCAGGCATTGTAGTGTACATAATAGCGCAGGCATTGTAGTGTACATAATAGCGCAGGCATTGTAGTGTACATAATAGCGCAGGCATTGTAGTGTACATAATTGCGCAGGCATTGTAGTGTACATAATAGCGCAGGCATTGTAGTGTACATAATAGCGCAGGCATTGTAGTGTACATAATAGCGCAGGCATTGTAGTGTACATAATAGCGCAGGCATTGTAGTGTACATAATAGTGCAGGCATTGTAGTGTACATAATAGCGCAGGCATTGTAGTGTACATAATAGCGCAGGCATTGTAGTGTACATAATAGCGCAGGCATTGTAGTGTACATAAACAAACTTTGTTCAGTTTCGTTGAACAGTATTTATTTTTCTGATTTTAATTCCAAGAAAGAAAGACTGAATTACACAATACAAAATCACACATATAATACAACACTAAATACTTTAGCATCCAGGAACATTACATATCGTGATAGAGTATATAATCTCTCTCTCTCTCTCTCTCTCTCTCTCTCTCTCTCTCTCTCTCTCTCTCTCTCTCTCTCTCTCTCTCTCTCTCTCTCTTCTCTCTTCTCTCTCTCTCTCTCTCTCTCTCTCTCTCTCTCTCTCTCTCTCTCTCTCTCTCTCTCTCTCTTCTCTCTGCCCGAGTTAACATTTCATGTATATATTTTTATAGCCAATGCTATGGTCTGGTGCACTAAAATAAAGGGTTTAAATAAATTAAAATAAATATTTCACACGTCAAACAAGTAAAAGCAAGTATTTTATATATTTCAAAACACCAACAATATATACATGTTAGAACCTTGTTCATTTAAGGGGAGGTGGGCATTTTCATTTAAGGGGAGGTGGGCATTTTCATTTGCTCATTGTTTTATATTTCTATCTATGTTTTAGTTTCCTTCCAAGACCTCCATCAAGCTGTAAAGAACACCCTTAGAACCCGGTTCAAGATATTTTTTTATATTTTTCGGAAGAAAAATGTCCCGGCCGGCCGAAGGCCGCTTACTCTTAAAATGACAGGCTTGCTATCGTTCGCCAGGAAAAAATCGACACCTAAATAGTACGAAAGGGTTTAATATTGAGAAAGAGATGGGGTGTAAAGTCATAACATCTGAAAACTAATGGGCCGAACGTCTTAAAATCTGAAAATTAATGAAGCTAAAGATGAAGGAGAAGGGGGCCAGAAACATTTCTCTGGCTTGTATACATTTGGCCCCATTCAGCCTACTGTTTTAAGACGTTTATCCCCTGCCAGGTGTCAATTTTTTACTGGTGAGCGTGTTACGACTGAGGTTTAAATATATCAGGGCTCTTATTCATTGGACTAGTAATGGCATAAATGCTACAACGGAAAGCGCTAGATCCAACCTCTGATGTATATTCCCAGTGAACAAAGAACACAAATACTCTTCAGAGTTCTATATGCAATAATAGGTTATTAAACTCTCAATAAATGTGCGTCTACTCTAGGCTTAATGTTATGTGAAAACAGCCTATTACTACCTATAACCGAAGGTGCTTGGTTATGGTATGCAAAGTAAGGTGGTAAGAGAAGTTACAGCTTACGTTACTTTAATCAATAAATGTCAGGCACTCCTGCATGAAAGAAAGTGCCCTAAAGTCCTTCAACACCAACAAGGAATCTTCTTTAAATGTTAGATGCTATCAAGATGCTCGAATCGGAAATGGAACCCAAAAAGGCAGGCAGCGGAACAATGCTCGTGCAGGCTATGCACACAAAAAGGCAGGAGATATAATGCAGTCGGAGCCAAGAATATCCTAAACACTACAATAATAATAATCGCCACGACAATGCAGTATTCCTATCAACAAAAAGAGCCTAAGTCGTTTGTGTCTCAATACATCAAACTAGGCTGCGAAATGCTTGTGTAATCATAAACGGGTATGCATAAAAACAGTAATTGGTTTAATATACTTAATGTCTACTGTGACTGATAAAGTCTAGCTAGAGTCAATGATACGAGATACTGGTGCGCATGGCATGCCGCATAGCCTAGTGCAAATCTCAAGTCTGTGCGTCAAGTATTACGTTAGAGTGAAGGATAGCTCTCTTGAGAAACCTTAATACTGAAGTATTAAGCGTTCTCCTGGCGTACCTCAAAGACAAACAACGAGCTTAGAACAGTGCAGAATGGTATAGGCAAAAAGCCCTCATTCGTGCATGCTCTACTCTCAATGGCACACAGACTAGAATTTACCCAATCAACTCCAGTTCTCAGGTATGTCGTGCAGCATTTAACTAAAGCCAACACCCATCGGAAACAATACCTTATAGTATCAGACTCCTAGTCTAGCATTATCTAATCCAGCAGAACACTAATTATTATAGGAAGCAGTACTGAACAATATGAATGCCAACCAATGCTTCGTGATCAACTTATCTTAACAACTAACATACATGGGTTATATAAGACCTTAATGCACAATGCAACTGGCCAGCAAGAAGCTGATTATGCAGAGTTAACCAGAGGGGGTATAATATTAATAAAAGGTGGTGAAAGATATGGAAAATGAGAGAGATAGGCAGAGGAAAAGGTTCTCAGGTGCGGAGAAGGGGACAGATATCAAAGGGATAAGAGGGATGCGTTCTAGAAACCAGATCTGAGGGAGAGAGAGGCGAGGGAGCTGTATATATACTAGCACTAGCTCGAGCCGTGTGGGAAAAAAGCGGTAACAAGTCCTCCAGCCAATACTAAAGAAGCCAGCCAAACATGACGTCACAAAGCATGGTAAAAACTCCCTCAACGAATCCCCACGAGGCCAGCCAGGTATGACGTCATCGATTATAGCAAAACACTACGCGCCTCCTCTCACTCTGTTCTACTCTCTCTCTCTCTCTCTCTCAATTCCTATCATTACTACTTAATGATAAAACATATACTTTGCTATTAAATATATAAAGCCTTGACATGGGCGAAAACAAAGAGCCTTTCTGGACTGCCCATGACACAAGCTTTCATATGAAATAAAGCACACAATAATACATCAACTGTAGCCACATCCACTGCCCTGGCGATCCTAGCGAGTCACTGTACGACAAGCCATGCGGTTCTAACGGAGTGGTTAACGTCACAAGCGGTAGCGAGACAGCATATTTTTAAAACATTTTTGACAGTAGGCTAAATTTGTACATTTTTCGATAGAAAAATGTCTCCGGCGAAGCCGGTTTTCTTCATATAATGCTGGCTCGCTATCGCTCTCCAGGAAGAAATCGACACCAGGATGGGGATAAACGTCTTAAGATAGTTGGCTGTATGGGGCCGAATGGATACAAGCCAGAGAAAGAGAGAAAAGGAGATAAATACAAAAAAAAAGCAGGTGACCCCCCTTAAAAATGTATATAAATGTTTTTGCTCTTTTATCCAGGGCAGATCAAGAGAAACCCAATTACTGGCAACAGATACTCAAATAAAAATAACAACCAACAAAGAAATAACTACATTACATAAGCATGATAAATATATCATCTGTCCTACATTCGACCTTGCAGAAAAAAATACACATTACCGAAAATAGAAAGGAACAATTAAGGGGGGTGACCTGTTTTGGAACGAAAGTCATTGATTGATTATGTATGTGTGGATGAACGAATGAAGAAATCTGTGATGGATGCTAGGGTGTATAGGGGTATTGGAGGGGGTCTGTCTGATCATTATGTATTGGTAGCTAAGGTTAGGATACAAAAGAAGTGGGTGAGGAGAGCGGGAGGGAGGCGAGAGGAGGGTGGAATGGTGAGGAGGGTGGAGAGGTTGCAGGAGGAGGAAATCAGGGAGGAGTACAGGAGAGCAGTGGAAAGACGACTAGGTGGGTTCGACCTGGAAGTTATGGAGGAAGTGGAGGAGATGAGCAAGGTGTTTAAGGATGAGATCTGTGCAGCATGTGAGGAGGTGTGTGGAGTGAGGAGAAGAGGGAGGGGAGTGAAAGGTACAGCATGGTGGACAGAAGAGGTAAGAATAGCTGTGGAAGAAAAGAAGAAAGCATATAGAGAGTGGTTGGGTAGTAGAGGGAATGAAGATTCCGAGAGACAGAAACGAGCGAGGTACGTGGAGAGTAAGAGGGTGGTGAAGAGAGTAGTGAAAGAAAGTAAGAGAAGAGTAGATGAGGAATTTGGAAGGAATCTGAGTGTAAAATGGAGGGAGAGTACGAAACTGTTTTCTGGAAAGAAGTCAAGAAAGTTAGGGAAGGTAGCAAGGGAAACAGTAAGGGTGTGAAAGATAAGAATGGAGAATGCTAGCCGAGAAGCAAGAGAGAGTCGAAAGATGGAGGGAGTACTTCAGTGAGTTGCTAAATGAAAGGAATGAAGAGCCAGCAAACATAGCTGGATATGGTATGGGAGGGAGAAGAAGAGAAGTAGTGGAGGAGGAGGTGGGGATCAGGAGGTCAGAAGTGTGGGAAGCCATGAAACGAGTGAAGTTGGGGAAAGCACCAGGAACAGATGGAGTGTGTGGGGAAATGTTGAGGTATGGTGGTGAGATAGTGATAGAATGGGTATGGAAAATGTGCAAACTAGCATGGGAGAAGGGGAGTGCACCCGATGACTGGAAGACTGGCATAATAGTCCCCCTATATAAGGGCAAAGGGGAAAGAGGAGTGTGTGGTAACCACCGATGATATGTCTTCTAAGCGTAGTAGGGAAGGTATACAGTAGGGTAGTGATTGAGAGAGTGAGAGTGAGAACGGAGAAATGGATAGGCGACGAGCAGGGAGGATTTAGGAAGGGAAGAGGATGTGTAGATCAGATTTTTACCCTGACTTGTGTTGTGGAGAAGTATCTGGAGAAGAAACAAAAGGTGTATGTTGCCTTTATGGACTTGGAGAAGGCCTATGACAGAGTGGATAGAGAAGGTTTGTGGAAAGTACTTAGAAGATACGGAGTTGAGTGCAAGTTTCTGAAAGCAGTGAATAGCATGTATGAGGGTGCAAAGGCGGCAGTACGTGTGGAGAGTGAGCAGAGCGAGTTCTTTGACCTGAATGTTGGTTTGAAACAGGGGTGCGTGATGTCCCCGTTGTTGTTTACTGTATATATGGATGGAGTTATGAAAGAAATACTATCAAGAGCAGTGGATGTTGGTGTATCGCTGAAAAGGGAGGGAATTGAGTGGAAGCTACCTATACTGCTGTTTGCGGATGATACAGTTCTGATGAGTGATAATGAATGGGAGTTGAATGGGATGATGAATGGGTAAATGAGTTTGGAACAGTGTGCGAAAAACGGAATTTGAAGGTAAATACGGGGAAGAGCAAGGTTATGGTCTTCGAAAGGGGTGAAGTCACAGAGTGTGAGGTGAAGCTGAACGTCAGGCTATGGAGATCGTCAACTCTTTTAAGTATCTGGGCAGTGTGTTGAGTAAAGATGGGACTATGGATGAAGAGGTGCGGGAGAGGGTACAACAGGGAAGAGGGTTGTAGGAACGCTAAAGCAGTAACAAGAAATAGGGTGGTCAGTATGGAAGTGAAGAAGTCCTTGCATGACAGTGTGGTAATCCCGACACTGACTTACGGAAGCGAAGCATGGACGTTGGTTGAGAGACTCAGACCAAGAGTGAGAGCAATGGAAATGAATTACTTAAGGAGTGCGTGCGGAGTTACATGGAGGGATAGACAGACTAATGATGAAGTAAGAAGGAGGTGTGGTGTGGAGGTAGATGTGCTGGAAAGTGTGAAAAGGAACAACTTGAGATGGTTCGGCCATATGGAACGTATGGAAGGCGAGAGAATGACTAAGAGGGTGTACGAGAGCGAGGTGGAGGGACAGAGGGGGAGAGGTAGACCGAATATGAGGTGGAAGGATGGAGTGAGGAAGTACATGAACGAAGGCGGTGCTGGTTGGGGGGAGGGGCGTCGACTGACTGGGGACAGAGGTGCATAGGGCGGGTCGTTCGTGGCCACCCCTTCGGGGATCACGGCGTCAGGCAATAGATAGATAGATAGACCTGTTTTTGTTCTGTCCTGTTCTATCTTTCTCTGGCTTGTATCCATTTGGCCCCATTCACCCTACTGTTTTAAGACGTTTATCCCCATCCAGGTGTAAATTTTTCACTGGTGAGCGGTAGCGAGCCAGCATATTTTTTAGTTTTGTTTGACAGCAGGCTAAATTTGTACATTTTTCGATAGAAAAATGTCACCGGCGAAGCCGGATTTCTTCATATAATGCTGGCTCGCTATCGCTCGCCAGGAAGAAATCGACACCTGGATGGGGATAAACGTCTTAAAATAGTTGGCTGAATGGGGCCGAATGGATTCAAGCCAGAGAAAGAGAGAAAAGTACATAAATAACAAAAAGCAGGTCACCCACCTTAAACTAACATGATTTTTCGAGCACTAATCCCCGAGACATCTATCTCTATCTATCTATTGCCGGACACCTTGCTCCCCTTAATGAGGGTGGCCATACACAGAATGCCCCCAAGCGGACCTATTCCCTGTAAGAGGGACAACCCGAGCCAACTTACTGAAGGACTTACAGGATTGACCACTCAATTTAGGATCCTTCCGACTCCGAGGCCCTCTGTGTATCTTTTTAGTACTATTTTTCTACAGTGGTGTTCGGCTAGTCCATCCACTAACCTGCCTTACCCCTAGGTAAGCAGTACCGATTTGTATCAGGCTTACTCCACTAGAAAGGTTGCCGACCAAGGCTGACGAGTCCCATCCACCCGGATTTTTAAAAGGTTGTCTCCCCTAGATGGGTTGCCGACCAAGGCTAACGAGTCCCATCCACACGGGATGTAAAATATATAAGACATAAAATATATAAATAATAATTGAAGGCTTATATAAAGGGACCCCTGCCGAAGGATAAGTCAGAAAAAGAGAAATTTGAGTACGTAGTGTGCAATGGCGAGCTTGTGTTAAGTGATGATCCTGTGGCTGTGAATTTTGGAAATAAGTCTGCCACTGTTGCTAGAATTAGGTGTGGCTGGGGGAAGTTCAGAGAACTGATGCCAATCCTGACCATGAAAAGAATGCCTCTCCCCCTGAAGGGAAAGGTGTATGCCTCATGTGTTAGAAGTGCAATGACGTATGCCTCAGAAACATGGGCCGTTAAAGTAGAGGATGTCAACAGAATGGAGCGTAATGAGATGAGAATGGTGAGATGGATGTGTGGGGCCAGGCTACAGGATAGAATAACAAATGTTGAGCTGAGGAGACGTTTAGGTATAAAGAGTATTAGCGAGGTGATGCGTACAAGTAGACTGAGATTGTATGGACATGTGGAGAGAATGGATGAACAAAATTGGGTGAAAAAATGCAGGTCTGTGATTGTGGAGGGAGCTGCACCAAGGGGTGGACCGAGGAAGACCTGGGATCGGACTATACGCGCCGATCTCTAATCAAAGAACTTGACAAGTGAAGCAGCCCTTAACAGGGTTGCCTGGAACGCCGCCATTAGGACAAGAGACTGAAACTGCACGTATGTGTGGAACACTCAGTCTTCAAATTTTATGTATGTATGTATGCATGTTATACTTAAAAAAAAAAAAAAAAATCCATCCTAATTTCATCAAAGCAAGGAGAGTAGAACCGAAATAATAAGAAACAGTATAACTTATCCGATGTTGATACATTAAACCCCAGTGTGCAGTGTGAACGGGCAATATAAATAATAATTGATGTAGGAAACACCATTGCATTGTGACAATACAAACACGTACACACACACAGACAGTTACACAAAGAGACTAGACAGGGACAGTTTATAGCGGAAGAATAGGACAGTAAAGTAGAAGAGAGAGAGAGAGAGAAAAGCGAGAGAGAGATTGTGTGTGTTATTTGAGTTGAAGTGGGAGTGGGGTGATAATGAAGCAATATTGTCGAGGTGACGAGAGAGAGAGAGAGAGAGAGAGAGAGAGAGAGAGAGAGAGAGAGAGAGAAGTGCAAGTGGGTATGTGCGAAAGGGAAAGTGTGTGTGTTTTAAAGAGATGTATTGTGTGAGAAATTTAGTGTGTGTGTGTATGTGTGTGTGTGTGTACTGTATATATAGTTAAGGCTTGGTCCAACACTAAAAATACGACAATGTACATAGAGACTAATGGAATACATGGACTTTGTGGCCCAGCGAATAATAGGCCATCCCATTTATAAGCGAGCTCAACATTATGTGTAGAGTTTTGTGTTTATGTATGCGTTTGTACATGTGGGTGGATGTATGTGTGTGTGTACGTTTGTGAGTGCCCGCATGTGTGTGTGTGTGTTTGTGTTCGTGTGTCTGTGGGCGTTTGTCTCTGTGCGTGAACGTGTGTGTATGAAGTATATAATAAGTACAGTATATGTGTATGTGCGTGTGTGTGTGTGTGATTAATGTAAAGCATGTGATTGAAGGTAACTAGATGGTCATAAGGATAATACTGGTGAACCTATAATATACATAATAAGTATAATAGTCCATGGAGCAGTGTGATCATTGCTACCATCAGGGAGGGCTAATAGTTATACTTACACAACATATTTACATACCGGTAGTGCTGCGGATGTGGTAATTCTGGGTAGCACTGTGATAATTTGTGTTTAATGTTATACCTAGGTACCGGTAATAATCTTTGTCAATTATTGTCTATATTAAGCTGAAAACTATGCCCCTATGGGAGGTAACCGAGTCGTAAAAATTGAAACCGGCTCATGAGACTAATAAAAGGGGGTTTCACACATTCACGATTAGGGCCAAGAGTCCAACAGAATCCGACAATGCTCCAATTCGTTGCATAATCCATCAACCGACGAGTGTTGTACGAGTGTGGTACGCCTGCCATGAGAGTTATATGTAAATACATATATTTGGGTGTTAAGAGCGAGATATTTGTCTAGTCGAATTTCTGAAGTTTCAGGAGTACATCGTCTTAAAATCTGACAACAAATGGGCCTAACATGAGGGAGAAGGTGTCCAGAAAAAGCAAGTACCTTCCCCCTTAAGCCGGTATCACATGAACGGTTTTTCACTCCTCTTATTATAAGAACATAAGAACATAAGAAAATGGGAGTCTGCAGAAAGCCGATTGGCCTAAGCAAGGCAGATCCCTGTCCCACACAACCCCAGTTCAATTACAAAGCCCAATTATAGGCTCAACACTCTAATACCCTGAGGATCTTCTTACCAAAACGGTTAGAG